>BQNB010010896.1:0-82767 GCA_026074375.1 Tanacetum coccineum
GAAGCGGGAGTGGCGTGGTAATGACGGTGTTGGCTGCGGTGGGACAGCAGCCGGAGAGGAGGGGGAAAAAACGCGAGTGAGGGCGAGTGAGTATGATGAACGGGTAGATCGGGCGAAGAGAAGCACTTTTGGTTTCGGCCGGAACGCTCGCCGAAAAACTTTTCCGGCGGCGGCGACATGGTGGCCGGCGGCGGCTGGCCGGAAGGGAGGGGCGGCCGGATACTTTGGTGGAGAGAGAGAGAGAGAGTTATATATGTATGTGTGTAAATTTTGAGATGGAAATGAAATAAAATTTATAAACTTTATATATATATTAAAAGTTTTAAAGAAAGTGTCGAGTCCTTTATAGTGTAGGGTAAAAAGTGTAACATTTTAATATACTTTTGATAAAAAGAGGTTCGAGACTCGTTTGGGCGACTTAACTAATGATTCAACGCGCGAAACTTGCGCCGTTGTTTTCCAAATCATTTTTCTGATAAAAATGAGTATTCACTTGATAATATTTCATGAATATTTTATAACATTTAATAAAATATCTGTTATTTATTTTGTGAACCGGTTACGCCTAGTCTAAAATAGAAAGAAGATGGATTTCAGCTCGAATATTCGCGTTTTCAACAATCCGCCCCCCCCCCTTTTTCCCCCCCCCCTTTTAATTAATTGCTATATTTTTTAAATATTTTCATTAATAAAACGTGAATAATTAAATTAATTTAATTATTTTCTTCGTTTCTAATTCTTGCTGAGGCATTTCAGTCACTTTTGACTGTTTTCATTGGTCTCGGGTAAATGAAATATGTCTGGATTTCATTTCACACAAATTGCTTTAGAGGTCCAAGTGTGAATACGTGGTTTAGCTGCTCGTTTTTGATAAATGAACCTAGGAATAACTTATATCTCCTTTAAAATTCCGAAAATTCTCGGATGTTACATGATTGTGCTGATTTTGAAAAACATGACATTGGTTTAGCACTGTAAACTGTGATTTGGGATGAGCAGTATTAACTGTCCTATCAGTCTTAAAAGTTTTTAGGCCAGTTTTCATTAAAACTGCTCTTGGAACCATGTTCCTTTGTGCATTAGAATGAAGCATTATTGGTAGTATAGTTGTAGTTCACCTGTTTATAATTATTCCCATATACCATCCTTTCCCTTTGATGGTATTTACAATGAGCCTGCACATGATCAAAAGAGAAATCACATATCCTTTTTATATCAAAAATTACACTTAAATAATTAAATTGTGCAAATTATGCTTGTATATTGCTTGTTTTGTCCTTTAAAAAATTATGCTTGGCCTTTTGGTCCTTTAAATTGAGTTTGAATCTTAATTCTAGGTTTATAAGATTAGATTTAAGGTGTTTTGTTGGCTTATATCAAGTTGTCTTTAAGACAATTTCTTTATCAACATTAAGTGAAGACTCAACAAAGCTACTTGTGTCTTCTGATACTTGTTCTTTTACTAAACAGTCATCAAAATTTTCCTTAGAATCATCTGATTTTTTATCACAAACAATGTTAGACTCTTGCTTACTATCCTCAGAACCATAACTTTTGAATTAAGGGTCTTTGAATTCATCAAGACCAGAATAAGACAAATCAAGCTTTTTAGGTCGATTATAGATTAAAGGATGGGGTGGAGGAACAACATTATACCCCAAACCCTTTTTCTTTTGTCAGTTACTTGACTCTCTAACAACTTGTTTAGGCTCTTTGAGGCATTATCAAATTTCTCAATCTTAAATTCAATTCCCTATTTTTCTTGCTTAACTTTTTCAAACTCACTTTTAAGCACATTTAATTCATATTCTTTGCAAGCTACTTCCCTTTTAAGAACTGCAACTTCTTCACTAAAAAGAACCTCATTCTTTCTATATGTGATAAGTTGTTCTTCCACAGTTGCTAAACCTCTTTTATAAGTAGCTGCTGTAAATTCAGTTTGATTAAGCTTAACAATTAAATCATCACACTGTTTCTTAAGAGTTTCATAGTTTTTCAGACAAGTTTTAGAGCAAGTTTTATCATTGTATACCTTAGAGTCTGAAAACGCCATTAGAGCCATGTTTGTCTGAACCTGTTCTTCTGCCATATCACTCCAGTCAAAACCTACACCATCTATAGCCAACATTGCCTTTGAAGATGTGTCTTCATTGTTTCCTTGCTTCCTAGTGTTGTCTTGATATTTGAACTGAACCTCTTTGTTCCTTGGTGCTCTACATTCCCTGGCAAAGTGTCCCATCTTGTGACAGTTGAAACACTCTACCTTGGATTTATCATACCCAGCAGTATCATTAGCATTAATGAAAATTTTCTTTCCTGTTCTCTGAAAGTACCTTTTTGCCCTCATACTTAGCAGAGAGAGCTGCCACTTCAAATCCATTGCTTCCAGATCATCTTCATGAATTTGCTCTAAGTCCCACTGTAGGAGATTAGAACCATTAGGATTCTCAACCATGAAAGCATATACAATATTATCACTGAAGTTAGCAGTACTAACTTGAGGACAAGCAGTGTTAATATTAGGGTTAACTGGTATGTGCTTAAATACGTATACCTTTTACCTAATAAAACGAGCTTAAATGACTAAAAATGTATGGAAAATACAATGTATATGCTTGTTTTTGTGTTTGTGCATGTGCAGGTAACGGATATCAAGAAAAGGAAAAAACAAAGGCAACACCGGACGAAACCGAGCACGCCATTGGAAAGAGCTCGAGACTACGAGTCTAACGATGCCTTCATCTTTTATTGGGTCGTCCCGACACCACTTAGGTGGGTCGGACCGACCCACACTTATTAAAGACCAAAGGACACAACAAATAAAAAAAAATTCGGTCCATGATTTTTATGCAAGCCGCAAGAGATATACTAGCCTACATTTTAAAAGTTAGGATATGGTCCAATTGAAGATTTGTTGCAATTGAAGATATATATGAATTTGAAAAAAGAGGGTGAGTCAAGTGCTCAAGAAATTAATTCAAATGAGCCATGTGCTTCTCCACTAGTGATGGAATGGCAAATGATAGGAAGCCACGTGGCGAACAATTCTTTATATCTCAAAGTGCAATCAGGAGAAATACAAAAAGGATCAACGAATGTGAATGAATGCATGGGAGATAAGCTTTGACATTGACCACGTGTAGGCAAGGTGTTGGAGGATCAGGTCCTATGAAAGGTATGAGGTAGTGTCCAACGCTAAGGTTACTTCCAGGAAATTTCGTGCCTCAATCAAAATGTCTAACATACCCTTTGATCTTGGACTTTAATTGGATGACTCAATGATAGACAAAAATGCCCTCAACTAACTTTGGGATATATAATGTACATGCAGCAGTTGTAGAGGAGTTTTTTTTAATAGCTTAGTTTAATTTTTAGAATACTCTCAAAATATTTAGCTTATTTTTGTAACTTCTTTCAGCTTATTTACTATTTGGTTCCAGCTTATTTAGTTTTTTGTAATAAGATATTTTTACTTGTTAAGGAAGATTTGTCTTATGAAGATTTTTAGTTTTGCTTATTCTATTTTCTAAGCTTATTAGATTGTGAAAAAGGATGTGATGAGTTTCTAGCTCGGCTTATTTATAAGTCTAAGTCATCTTTGAAAATCGAATAGCTTAAACTTGTAGTTTTAAAGATTATTGTTTCGTTTTGCTTATTATTGTTCTAGCTCGATTCGGATAACATAAAAAGTACGTTGAGCTTATAAGCTCGGCTTATTTATAAGACTAGTTACTTTTAGATCCGAGAGCTTGTTAGCTAAAAACTCATCTTATTCGGTCTCGGAAGTGGTTTGGGTTGCTTATTATCTATCTTATTCGGTTATTTTTACTCTAGATCTTTAGCTCGATTCGAAAAAAGCAATAAGGGAGCAATGAACTTGGTTGAAGGTTCGGCTTATTTATAAGTCTTCGACTCCTTTTCTTCTTCGATAAGTTTTTAGACTTTTTAGCTTATTCTAATTTTTGTTTCAAAAGTGTTAATCTAGTTTTCAATATTTAGATTATTCATGTGAGCTGACCCGCCAACTTGCCAACCGGAACCCGCCAACCCGAACCCGACCGAAGATTCCACCAGTCTACCATTCCTCTATGACATCCATAGAGCATATCTTGGTACCTGGAGAGTACTGCTTAATTCTTATCACCCACATCTCATACTCACCTAGTTTGAGTATGGGTAGCTTAGCAGTAGTATTACTATGTGCAGATTCAAATTCCATGACTTCTAGATCAAAGTTTCTCAAAGCAAAAGCTCTGATACCACTTGTTGATCCCAATCCTTGATCGATTCCTTAGCTTGTCTAAGGTTAAATTACCTTGGATAAATCCAAAATAACTTGTTGTAGAAACTTTGTATGTATACTAAAGTGTATGCGGAATCTACACCTTAATATCTAGAAGTATTATGAATAAAACAGTAAACTGTGATGCAGTAGAATGAATGAACAATGAATATAACCAAACGCTCCAATATTATTAGATCAATAATACGAGTACTCTTCACTAGTACTAGGGTTTACAACCTTGAAGCTATGAATGTGTCTATCGAGATGTGTTTACAACCAAAACCTAGGATCTCCTTTTATACACCAAGGAGTCCTTTACAAGATAACTACAAATCTTCTAAACTTATATAAGATATCTACGTATCTTCTAAATATATAAGATATACATTAAATCATTCCATACATATCACTTCACACGTCTTTGATCTTCTGGCAGTTGTAATCTTCATGCAACAGTACTAAGTCTTCTAGCAGTATTAAGTTCAGTACTGGCAGTACTAACTTTTCTTCTGGCAGTACTAACTTTCTTCTGGCAGTACTAACCAGTTAGTACTGGTAGTTATATGCTGAGCAATACTAAGTTCTTGAACGAGAAGCTTAAAGATTTATTCCCAACACTTGGTAAATAAAATTGTATAGATTATGTGTTTGGGTTATATTGAGCCGTGGGCTAGGGGAGGACAAAAGGGAGAGTTTTGTAAACTTTTTGGTTAAGGAAAAGAGTGTATGTGATATCTCTTCTAGTCTTGCCTTTATATACTACTAGAAGTGAGTCCAATATATCATTTAGAAAGACCAAGACTTAGGTTAGACAAGATGAGCAAAACAAGGAAGAACTTGGTCAAAAATACTAGTCATGTACTTAGGTTTAATGAGTCTTAAGTTGTACAAGATTTAGTTGGTTCATTGTGTGCTCTATGTCCCCTTGGGACTACATTGCATCCAAAAATTGGGTGTGATAGAGCTAGGACAATCTTTGATATTTTATGTTGATATTCTTAAAGTAAACTTGTAAGTTAAGAAGCATAAGATTAAAAAATAAAGAGTATACTTGGGGGGTTGTGGATGGGAAAGTGTATGTCCTAGTTTGGTTTTTGTATGAAAAATCCAACTATAATGTTAACATAGGTGAAGTTTTATAAAACTTTGAGTATTGGGTATAATATTGGGTATTTGTTGAAGCGTAGATAAGTTTTGGTGGTTCCGTGAATGCCTAAATGAATTTTATCGAGAAAGCGTAAACACTTTACTTACCAATAAAAATAAAATGTGCATAAGTTTAAAATTATCCCAAAATAATTATCAAACACTTGCTGATGTAAATTTTTAATTGTTTTTGATTTGGGCCCGAAATTATACCGTTGAAATGGTAATTTTTTAGCTTACGCGATTTAACTTAACCATTAAAATTAAAAACAAACGTGTACGAGACTAAAAATAAATAGTGAAATAAATGACGTCGTAAAATGACCTGAAACGGATTGTTACAGAGCAGGTATACTAGTAATCCTAGTACTCAGCACTAGCAAGCAATTTAGCGGGTACTGGAGTACTTAAAGGAAACCATAGACTATAGATTAACATATACTGATTATCCTTTAGTGTTGAAAGGTTACACTAATGCAAGCTGGATCAGCAACACTAAAGATAATTCGTCTACAAGTAGCTGAGTATTCCTTCTTGGTGGTGGTGCAATTTCTTGGGCTTCAGAGAAACAAACTTGCATCACTGGTTTAACAATGGAATATGAATTTGTGGCTTTGGCAGTTGTTGGTAAGGAAACTGAATGGTTGAAAAACTTGCTCCTTGAGATTCCATTACGAATGGGGTGGGATCTATAGAGTTTTTGAGGTCTCAACAAAACTTAGTTGATCACTTGACGAATGGACTAGCTAAAGACTTGGTTATAAAGTCTCCTGATGGGATGGGTTTAAAGTCTAACTAAGTCACTGAATGCAAGGACACCCAAGTCCATACTGAGGAAACTTGGTAGCTGAGTTCAATGTGGAAAGCTGAACATTCACTGGACTGAAGCACATGTATTTACATATCATCCTAAGGATGTGCTTGGACCTGCTGAAAAGAAGGATGAAGTTTTTACTTCTTAATGGTTAATTTATTTGAAAAAGTGCTTAGCATGAGCATGAATAAAGAGGAACCACCTATGTAAATGTTAAGATTTTGCCGCTTTAGGGAGCATGGACTTTGGCTCTTAAAACATTTATGAATTGGATATGGACACATAGCTTGTATAGTGTCAAGAGTTTCTTATGTGTTTGAAAACTTGTGTGTTTTTATCTTAATGCGTATTTTGCTTTAAATATATTTTTACCAAAACTCGATTACCGATACAAGCACTAACGAGCAGAGAACCCGGTTGTATATAGTGCAGTAGTTTGGTAAATCTGAGGTCGTCCCAAGAGCTAAGATTAAATAGTTCTAATTTGATTATTGTCAAGATTGAAAATGGTTTTGAATGATTTATAATAACTACAGAAAAGTAAATGCAATAAAATAAATAGATAGAAGATATCAGGAAGAAAGGTGTGTTAACCTAACCATTTTATTACTAATGCTATGATTACATTTTATTGTGCAATGTTCAATTATAAGTTCCATTAGTGGTTCTAAAGTCGACAGACCTGAATTTCATTAAAGGTATGTCCTATGCTTACTCTGCGATCCAACATTCCCCTACGATCACACGAGCAGGGCATCTAAGCTTTCAGTGGTTAAACCCCAACTACCCTTAAGACCAATTTATAATCTAAATCGATTATTAACCCCCTCTGAAAGAGTTCCCATGCTTTATAAGTATTTAATGTGACAAAGGCGGTAATCTGTTTAATTCCTACACTAGGGATAGATGTCAAGCTACCCTAGTACCCCACTAGTCCCAGGTTCAACATGGTAAGTATAATATCGGGATTAATAAGATCTAAGCCACCCTCTATGTGACACCCATGATTTGGACAGGTTAGCTTTACCTTTAGATATGGCTATGTGTTCATTTTATGGGATTAAGTGGTGTGCTGTGTGATTATTATGTGTGCTAAGTGGTTTAATATGTGCTTAAGATTATTTTGAGTTGTATGGGCATCTTATTTGGATCATGTTACGGGAAGTGATTGGTATTCCATTTGTTCACATGCGGTGATAATGGAAATGATTGGCGTATTGTATGTAATGCTATGTCAAATATTTGGATTATTGTGGATTAAGCGTTTGTGGAAAATGTGTCATATTAGAAGAGAGTTAAGTGAGTGAAATATGGATGTTTGTGGTAAACTTTCTAAAAATAGAAAGTTAAATTTTGAAATGAAAGTTATTTTTAGAAAATGTAATAAGTAGCGTTTATGTAAAAAGGTTTACTTAAATTAGCTTAGGTTTTTATAAAAACTTAAAGTAATGTAAGTAATAATGTAATTAATAAATTTAATAAAATAAAAATAAAATAAATGTATGTATATTTATGTAGGGATCGGCCAAAAAGAAAAGAAAGAAGGAAAAAAGAAAATAAAGGTGATATCCTAAAACAGTCCTAAGTTAGATTAGGATTCGGAGTCCTAAGTAAACACCCCTAGTTAAGAAAATACTTATTTCATTCCCCCTCAACCTTACAACGTTTCCGAAAATTATCCCTCCCCCTAAACCCTTGGTGTCGATTTTAATGGTGGATCTAAGAACCCCCAAGAATTGTTGTTAGGTGCTAGCATCCAAGGTAAGTATGTTCATCCTAGCTAGATTTTATTATTCATATAACCCTAATTATGATGGATTATTAGTTTAAACACTTCGTAATTAATGAGGCTATGATCAAGCTTAGTGGTGTTTGTGGTTTAATTTAGGATCATAATGGTAGCAATCGGTTAGGTAATAAAACGCGTTTAGATCATGAATTTAGGTATGCAGATTTTTGGGTTGTGTTCAACAAATGATATCTTGATGATAAAAACGGGTATTGATATGTTTCTTGAGCCTATGAATAAGCTCAAAGAGTCTAGTTTTCAAAAAGTCTAGCTACGAAAGGTTTTGAGGTCGGGAAGTTAGTCAAATGATTTTTACAAGATAAGTTGTTAAAACAGTAAATACGGGTCTAATTTGGGTCTGATTTCAGGGAGTAAAACCCCTACTTAAAATTCGAATTAAGCTTAGCCAAAACACAAAGGTCAAGTTATATATGTCTATTAACCTCACACCAAAATTTAGCCTCTGATTAGTTGTCTAAGTAGGGTAATTATGGCCATACATTTTAGTGTGCAATCAAATCCGAATTGGGATAGTTTTGATATGGATTTTATTTGGAGTAGTGGCACATGTAGTGAGCACTTGGGAATCACAAGGTAGCTAATAAACTCATAAATGAACTTAGGTGATTTTTGGTATAATTTATGGAGGTCAGCAAGTAAGGTTTTTAAGTACGTAAAGATACACTGAAATTTTACAATTCTGAATAAATTGTAAGTAACTAGTGAAAGGTGTTAATGAAGTGGTTAAGGTTGGGCATAGTGTCGGGGTAACCCATGATGGTTAATCAAACCCTTAGACATCCATCATATTGTGTTACATGGACTAGAGCTTTTAGCTTGGTCGCGTGTAACCGTGTTTATTTATTTGTATAGTTGTGTGACAGGAATTGGAAGCTACGTTTTGAGCATTCATGTGAGTTACATAGTCCCACTTTTTACTGTGATTTAAACTTAGGATAGAAATGATGGAAAGTGTTTTAAAATGATTTAAATTGTTGTGAGTATGTGTTTATTTTGTGCATGGACTTTTAATTGGATATTATATGTTATGTGCTACATTTTTGTGTAAAGTATAGGGAGCGAAAGTACGCCTACTCAATTTGGATTGGTTTGGGGGGGGGGGGGGGACGGACGCTTGCATGTCCCGGGAATAAACATGAAAGTATAATGATTGCATGCATGGTCCTTTCGTGTTAGCATGTCAGGAAATCACAGATTTGGGAGCGGATGGGTACGCCTACCCAGTGTGTTGAATGATTGATTGGATTGTATTCATGTTAGCTTGTATAGTAGTTAGTAACTGTCCTGCTATGCATGTTTTATAATCACAGTAATTTGGAAATGTGCTTTAGAAATGGATTTGATTATGAGTGTCTGAAAATCTATGTTTCTCACCAACCGTTGTGTTGACGTATAAGCATCATTTTCAGGTATTCAGCAGGATGAGGTTAAAGTTAGGAAAAGTGGCTAGATGGATCGTATGCAGCTGGCGAAGTTTAGTTATCTAGATTTCGTTTATTTGTTTGGTGGATTAATGTTAATTGTTTCGCATTGTTAAGATTTATGAATGTTTGCATGTCATGACATTGGCATGAACTGCCTTCATTTCAATGTCAGATGCCTTTTGGATTTTGTTGATTGTGTTTGGATATTTTCATGACACTGCGTGTCTATACCTTGTATTGTATGCATGTTTAGTTTCTCTATATAGACGCCAATTTGTTGTGATGATTCCCTCTCTCGTCGCGCCTCGCGTTTTCGCCTTGGTGGGGTGTGATAGATTGGTATCAGAGCCAATGGTTATAGAGAAGTAGGTGGTTCAGCCTAGACTATAACCTAAGTGTAACACCCCCAAATTGGGTCGCAGCGGAATATGGGTCCGGGGCGTGTTACTTTATGGATCAACAACACAAGAGATATATAGAACGACCAAAAAGTCGTTTGAAAAACGATACATTGGATTTAACAAAGTCATTGTTACATAAGCCCATAGCTTAACTTGTTCCCTTAATCAAATACAAAGATTTTCAGCCCATAACAGATAACAAAATGAAATGCGACAAAATCTTTAATGCAAGACATCCAAATCAAAACCACCAATGTATCCATCGCACCTTGTGCTTATTGAATCCACCTGAAAACATTGCTTTAAAACTTCAATAATAAGTTGGTTAATTCATAGGTTTGATAAATCAAATATTTGTAGGACCACAAGAATTTCCCCAAGTGTCTAGAATAATGCAACAGATGCAGATATCATAAAAAGTAATTACGTTGCTCTAATCCTCAGACACTGAGCTTGACGTGTATGAATACCAAATTAATGGCCTACATTGCCCGTGGTGATGTTCTAACCCGCAACATCCTATATTCGACATGGTATACGTTCGTTTGTCCAGTGATAGCAAATCACCCGAACGGGGTTGTCAAACCCAATAGATCTATCAATAACATTCGCGCTCACAATTAACAGTTCATGATAATGGGCTCAGATTGGGTTATCGCTACTTAGGCAACATGTAATCATAAAGTGAAACTTAACCACTTGTGTCCAGTTGTAAAACATTGTATGTTTTTCACCCCAAAAACTTTGTAAAACAAAAGCATGTAAAACGTGGGGCTATGAACTCACCTTGAGTGAGCAAATACCAAGTGTATCACAAATAGTGCGTCACGCAAATCGATCAGATGCAACCTATTTAAATTAAGGTCGTATAAGTACCGAGTACTTATATTAACAACATTGAATATAATCTAATAGTTGTTACATCGTACTATCGTTCGGGCTATCATAATTAAAGAGGTCATGACATGACGTTCGAGGAGTTAGGACACTTTAAATCGTAAATCCAGCAACTCGTCGAAACGCCATCCGAAGAGGCCTCATTATGAAACTCCCTAGTAATATAGTACTTTGATAACCACATAATATTCTACATAGCTCAATCACCAACTAATGGTTTTGGTAAAATTGTGTTTAATAAGTTAAAACGTTTATATTTACCGTTTTAGTAAAACTGGCATAACTTTTGCGTTTTAAGCCCGATTCTCGCGTTTCTTATGTCCATCTTCTCATATTATAGACGGTTTACATAAATTGACATTTTCGAATTCCGGACCCACTGTTGAAAATAGTAAAAATTTACTGTCCACACCAAGACCCTTATATATATTTTTTATGATTTAATTGTCGTAAAACCCGTAAACGTCGTATTTATTCGTTATAGCTCCGTTTTTAATGTTCTTTCGAGGACATTCTCTGAATTTAGAAAGTTTATATTTTTATGAGGTTTACAAAAATATAAACCCTTTCTGTCATGAATAGGTAACTTTTAAAAAAAAAGTTTATATAAAAGTATTAAATTCGTGTAAACACGTGATAGTTCATAACTAGTTCTTTATTATTGAAAATTCGATTCAATCATTTTGAATCCTAAAAATGTGTACTATTTATTAAAAATACCAACCCTTGCTGTTTGAAATTTTTATAAAAATGTTTTTATAAAAATTCATTTACGACTTCGTTTATTAACGTATAACTTGTTTTTAACGTAACTTTTTCGTTATTAATCCGTTTAACAAGTTTCTTACCTTTTCGGAATCGTCGTGAAATGTATTATCTTATAAAAATATAAAATGGATTATGGTAATAAATTCGATCTTGGACAGCAAGATTGCTTGAGTTTGTTAAGTCCATTTTTTGATCTTTTCTTTATACTTTACCACTTTTGTATTTTACCACATATCCCATATATCATATATATTATATATCATCTTTATATTAGCATTTACTTGTCCATAATAGTCCTTATGTGTCCAAGTTACCCATGTTAACAAATCCATTAACATACTTTAAAACCATAACTTACTTAAGTAACCTTAATTTACTAGTTTTGTCAATAATTATTTTTACACATAACCAAGTGTGTATAAGTGTATTTCTTTCCATGAGACTTTATTTTAGTGTTCTATTAACATGATTAAGAGTCCATAATCAATATTAACATGTCTATGTATTTCTTTAACTTAAAACATATTATGAAACTATGAAAACCCTAATTAGCTCATAATCATTTTCATGTTTAACCAAGAGTGTAAATTACTTGTGTGACTATTTTAACATGATGCCATTATCATCATAAGATATAATAAAGTGTACATTATGATGACAAAAATTAAAAACTTCTTTTTACATGATTAAAACCCTAAATGGTGATTTAAGCTAAATAGAATAACCACATGTATAAAAATGAAAATTATAAAAACATGAAGAGTTCAAGTAAACCTTATGAGGTATGATGATGATGATGTGCTAGTACTAAACCCTTGTTTAGCCACAAAAACCAAGCTTTCCTTAACAAAACCCTAGCTTTCCTTAACAAAACCCTAGATTTCTTTTACTTGAGAAATACTTGGAAATGGTGATTCAATGCTTGCAAATGCCTTAGTATATCTTAGAATGGAAGTGTATAGAAGTGTATGGGTTGTAGAAAATTTTGTATGGGTTTGGTTTGGTCTTGTTTTTGAGCCGTAGCATATGGAGAGAAAAGGGAGAACAATGCTTGTTTTTGGTTAAGTATTTTGTGCTATGAACTCCTTTCTTATGCAATGAATAAGTAGTATACATGTATGGTTAGTCAAGGGGACATAAGGTAAGTCTTAGGGATGGCCATGGTCCTAGTCTTTGGTCAAAGTATGGTAGAAATGGTAAATGTCCCCTAATAGTTGAGAACATCCCATGAAAACATGGAAATGTGTTCTCAACTTGCATTTTCTTGGTTCTTTCTCTCTATATCCGGTTATAAGGGCTTATGTATGATAATATTGAGTAAATTTTGGGTATTGGGTATAAACGTGGGTATTTGTTGAAGCGTAGAAAAGTTTTTGTGGTTCCGGGAGTGCCTAAACGCATTTTATCGCGAAACGTATACACTTTACGTATCCGATAAAAATAAAATGAACAAAGTTAATAATTATCCTCAAAATAATTATATAACCCTTGCTTGATGTACACATTTAATTGTTTGATGCCCGTTTACAATGAACGTTAATTTTTAGCTTACGCGATTTAAACTTAATTCATGAAATTACAAGCAAACGCGTACAACACTAAAAATAAATAGTACATTTATCGACGTCGTCAATGACTTGAAAACACAGGGTGTTATAGACTCCCCCCGTTAAACGAGCCTTGTCCTCAAGGCTTACGATGCAGCACTTGACGACGGTGCGGTCTTGGTGAAAAGGTGTGGGTACTTCTTTTTGAATTGGTCTTCACGCTCCCACGTGAACTCAGGACCTCTCTTAGTTTCCATCGAGAATAAAAACTTGTAACCAATGGATCCACTACGGTTCAACCGTTTAACTCACGGCCACTATTTTCTAAGTGGTTCCTCAACAAATGAAGCTTGTCCAAGATTAAGTCCATCCAGCGGAACGGCTAATGGTTTCGTCGGCAAGACACTTTTTCATGATTAGATACATGAAATGTATTACGAACTCTACTCAACTCTTCTGAAGTTTCAAGCTTTAAGCAACTTCCTCTTAACACCAACCCTTTCTATCACCTTAAAAGGTCCAACATACCTAGGGTTTAACTTCCCCCGTTTGCCAAAACGTACAACCCCTTTCCAAGGCGAAACTTTAAGCATAACTTTATCTCCGACTTGGAATTCCATTGGTTTGCGCTTCATGTCAGCGTAACTCTTCTGTCGATCACGAGCGGCTTGCATCCTTTGCTTGATCTGGATGATTTTCTCAGTGGTCTCTTGAATTAGTTCTGGACCGAGTATTTTTAGCTACTCCAACTCATTCCAATAAACCGGGAGAGACGACACTTTCGACCATAAAGTGCTTCGAATGGTGCGGCCTTGATGCTGGCGTGATAGCTATTGTTATATGAGAACTCGACCAATGGCAAATGGTTAACCCAACCCTTTCCAAAGTCGATTGCACAAGCCCGCAGCATATCCTCGAGAGTTTGAATGGTCCTCTCGCTTTGCCCGTCTGTTTGTGGATGGTACGCTGTACTCATATCCAAATTAGTACCCAAAGCGTTCTGAAGTGACCTCCAGAAATTAGATGCGAATCTCGGGTCACGATCACAAATGATTGAAACAGGTATTCCATGTCTCGTGACCACCTCCTTTAGGTACAATCTTGCTAGTTTATCTAAAGGATCGGTCTCTCTCATCGGTGTGAAGATCGCAGACTTAGTAAGTCGGTCCACAATCACCCAAATTGTATCATAGCCTTGAGATGTCTTAGGAAGCTTCGTGACAAAATCCATGGTGATGTTATCCCACTTCCATTCGGGTATCTTGGGTTGTACCAACAATCCTGATGGCCTTTGATGTTCGGCCTTGACCTTAGCACAGGTCAAACACTTGTTAACATAAGTGGCTATGTCGGCTTTCATGTTGGGCCACCAATATAACTTCTTCATGTCTTGGTACATTTTGTCGGAACCCGGATGAATAGAGTATTTTGATTTATGGGATTCGTGCATGATCACCGTCCGTAAATCGCCATAACAAGGTAACCAACTTCTGCCATTGAGGCACAGGGTTCCATCCGCACGTGGTTCCAACTTTTGTTCTCTAATAGCTTCTGGAAATTTAGCATTTTCAACCAACATTCCCCCAACGTCTTCACTCTTAATGTTCTCGGGTCTTCGCGCTTCGGTCTGAGCATTTAAGATCTGTTTGGGAAGGTCCAAACTAATAGTCATAACCAAGGCTCGAACTCTTAGCGGTGGTTCTCGTTCTTTCCTGCTTAAAGCGTCAGCAACGACATTTGCTTTCCCTGGGTGATAACGAATATCGCAATCGTAATCACTTAGCAACTCTAACCATCGGCGTTGCCTCATGTTCAACTCTTTTTGATCTAAAATGTGTTGCAAACTCTTGTGATCGGTGAACACCGTACACTTGGTTCCGTATAAATAATGTCTCCAGATCTTGAGAGCGAACACCACGGCACCAAGTTCTAAATCATGAGTTGTATAGTTCTTCTCATGAATCTTCAACTGGCGGGATGCATAAGAAATCACTTTTTCTCTCTGCATCAATACAGCGCCCAAACCCTTCTTCGAAGCATCGCAGTATGCGATGAAATCTTCGCTTCCCTCAGGTAGTGCAAGGATTGGTGCACTGCACAACTTTTGCTTCAACAGTTGGAAAGCTGCTTCTTGTTTATCGCCCCATTCAAACTTAACCTTCTTCTGGGTGAGCTTAGTCATTGGTTTGGCGATCTTTGAAAACCCTTCAATGAATCTTCGATAGTATCCAGCAAGACCCAAAAACTGACGAATCTCCGTTGGTGACTTAGGAGATGTCCAATCCTTAATGGATTCAATCTTGGCTGGATCCACATGAATTCCTTTACTATCGATCACGTGTCCTAGGAACTGTACCTTAGGAATCCAAAATTCACATTTGGAAAACTTAGCATACAACTCCTCCTTCTTAAGCAATTCCAAGATCTGCTTAAGGTGTTCTTCGTGTTCTTTCTTATTCTTCGAATATATCAGAATATCGTCAATAAAGACAATTACGAATTTATCTAGATATGGTTTGCATACCCGATTCATAAGGTCCATGAATACGGCAGGTGCGTTTGTTAAACCAAACGGCATAACTTGAAATTCGTAATGTCCATAACGAGTCCTGAAGGCAGTCTTCGGAATGTCTTCTTCTCGAACCCTCAATTGGTGATAACCTGACCTTAGGTCGATTTTCGAGTAGACACTCGACCCTTAGAGCTGATCAAATAAATCATCAATTCTTGGGAGCGGATAACGGTTCTTCACCGTTAGTTTATTCAGTTCTCGGTAATCAATGCACATCCAGAATGATCCGTCTTTCTTCTTGACAAACAAGACCGGAGCTCCCCAGGGCGAGGAACTAGGCCTTATAAATCCTTTGTCAGATAGCTCTTTCAGTTGCTCAGATAACTCTTTCATTTCGGAAGGTCGCTAAACGTATAAGGTGCCCGAGCTACATTGCAGCACCAGGAACCCAAATCATTTTTGAAACTCCATCTCGATTCGGAGGAAGGACCCAAAGTCTTCAGGGAATACTTCAGGAAAGTCTTGAACTATTGGTACGTCTTCAAGTCGCTTCTCCTCCGACTTGTCTTCGATTTCTTTTGTAGTGACATGTGCCAGAAAGATAGGAAACCCTTTTTCCATGTACTTCTGAGTTTTAGTGCAAGAAATGATGTTTAATCGTGTCACATTTCCCTGGGTACTTCCATCACCGTGTATGATTAAGGTTTTATTTTTCCAGGGAATGCGGACAATCTTCTCGGCACACACAATGACCGCTTGGTACTTCGCCAACCAATCCATACCGATTATAGCATCGAAACTACCCAGTTCTACAGGCATTAAGTTTATGTTGAATTGGTGGTTTAGAAAGTTTAATGTGCAACCCTTAAGTATAGTGTTTAACCCAATTATCCTCCCGTCAGCTAGTTCGACATCATAATAGTGATCTAGGGTAGATGGCGTGATGTCAATTTGGGAGCTAAATGCAGTAGACACAAAACTTCGATCGGCACCCGTATCAAACAAGATATAAGCATAACGGTTGTTTAGAAGGAACGTACCCGCAACGACATTGTCTGGGTTTGCCCCCGCATTTCCAACCACATACACCTTCGCTGGAGCCCTATCATTCCCAGCTTGATTACCACGGTTGCCTTTGTTGTTCTTCAGTCTTGGACATTCCTTTTTGAAGTGCCCCTGAGCTCCACATTCAAAACAAGTAGGTTTCTGACCCGATCCGGTGCCCTTCTGGTTGTTATTGTTGTTGGCATTTCCCGTACCCCTACAGTCACGAGCGATGTGACCATATTTGTTACATTTATAGCACTTTGGAGCACACGGACCGTCATGGTGGTAATTGCATTTTGAGCATAGGGGTCTAGATCCCCCATATGGTTTCTTATCACCTGATCCAGCAGTGTACGCCCTCCCGGTGTTCTGCCTCTTGTTTGGCTGCTGTTGTTGATTCTGATTGCTTCGGGAAGTGTTTTCAGACTTCCTCTTGTTTTCAGCTTGTCTTTCCGCCATGGTACTGACTCTCTTGTCCATCAATTCTGTGGCCATTTCAATAGCCTCTTGCATTGTCTTTGGCTTTGAAGCCACGATGTTTCCATGGATCATGTCGGGCAATCCCCCGACATACCTTTCAATTTTATCCGCCTCCTCAGGGAACATTCTAACACACAGTAGTGCTAGCTCTTGAAAACGTTGGTTGTACTTGACCACATCAGTACCTATTACCTTCAAGTTCCACAACTCAGCCTCAAGCTTCTTCATTTCGTTTCGTGGACAATACTTGTCAGTCATCTTCTTCTTCAGATCCACCCAAGTCATTGAATAAGCAACATCATGAGTAACAGTCATAACATGGGTATTCCACCATGTTAGAGCACCTGCTAACAGAGTACAGGTAGCAAATTTGATCTGGTTTTCCGCCGAGCAGTTGCTTATTCGAAAGACAGTCTCCATTCTTTCAAACCATTGGGTTAACTCAACCACTCCCTCGATGCCCTTGAAATACAGAGGTTTGCACTTCATGAAATCCTGGTAAGTACACTCTCTAGCAACGCGTTCAGATCCCCTGACTCCCGTTCCCGAAGAATGGCTATCAGTGCCATTCCTGGTTGCGTCACGTGCGGCCAAAGCGGCACTGACACCTTCGTTAATCATAGCTTGGAGTTGGGCATTAGTGACATTAGTGGTTGCGGTTGCTGTTGGGGCTGGTGTTGTCGTGGCCCGTGTTGACCTCGTGGCTCTTTTTGGTGCCATTTTCTTCAATCATAAGAAAATACAATATTTGTTAGATTTCATAAAATCATAACCACGACATGACATATCCATAATAAATAAAGTGAGATCACATCACACAGTGAAATGTACAATTGAATTGTAATTAACAATGATATAACCAAATCGACATTCATTCATCACAAATTCGATTATAGACATGACATAATACTACCATTTCATATATAACTGGAAAACATACATGATTGGTTTCGATACAAAATGATCATAATGTTTAGGTTACAAAATAAACATAACAACCTAAAGCCTTACTAGCCGGGATTAAACCCGTAATACTTAGTAGGCTATATACAAAATGACTAGCCATAACAAAGTCTAATCTAAGAACTGCTACCAGCCTCCTCTGGCAGCTGCCCCTGCAGTGTGGTGACTAGTCCCTGGAGTGGAATCGTCTCTCTCTGTAGTGTCTGTATAGCAGTCAAGGTCTGAACAATCTGCTGCTGTCGAGTGCGTGCATATGGTGACCAGTCCTGAAGTGGAATCGAACACTCTGTATTTCTGCATAGTATCAAAGTCTGAATAAGGCAGCTGCTGTCGAATGCGATACAGCTCTTCAACTCTCCATCTCCTTGCCTCCGTGCGTCTGCATCTAGCAAATCAGAAATCGCTCTCTGTCTCCTGTGGTCCGCTGACTGTAACTCTGTGATCTCTGACATCTGTGCATGAACTGTGGTGCGTAGGGAAATAACCTCTCCATGAGCAAGGACGCTATGCTCCATCGCTCGTACCCCCAGCCTCTCCTAGAATCCCAGCCTCAGTCTCCCTGAGCTGACGTTATGTGCAAGCTACTCACACACTAAACAACTAGGTGTACAGTCATATTGACCCTGACCTCCAATATCAGCCACTTGTCCCCTGCTCATCATCTAGCCTAGTGTAGATCTCATCTGTATCTCGCCTAACCATAGACTCAAACTCTCTCATGTATGCACCCAACTCTGTATCGGTACTAAATGGAGCTCCCTGTAAGGTCTCAACAATCTCATCCCATGCATCTGTGATCCCATAGCCAACATATCTCTCTTGGTCACGCCTAATCTCCCTGTCCATAGTGGCAACAAAGCCATAATCGGCCCTAAAACCTCCAGCTGGTCTAGCAGCAGCAGCGGCGGAGCTCTCTCCTACCTCATACCCGGGACCTAAAGCGATACCTAACCCCATCCGAGGTGGTAGATTAACCTCGGGTCTGCCCTCTCTACAACTGTCAGATGGTAACAACAATGGTGGAAATGAAGTAGGAGCTGATGTGGGCATGGGTGGTGGTGCATCTGGTCTGTGGGAGAGTAAAAAGGGTGGTGGTAATGTAAAGAATGGGAAGTACTACATGCCTCATCTCACATCCGAATCGTGGCAGCTCGATACCCAATGAACGAATAAGAACTAGTAGGTGGTGCTGTTTAAAAACAGTTAAGGAGTGGTGATGCTGGGAAAGGATTCTGGGGTGGTGATGAAGACCATGGAGATAGTGTGATGCTGGTGGGGAAGATATAGCAAAACAGTCCTGGCTCCGTCAGAAATCAACCATGCTGGTGACAGGTAATGGCTCATGGAATAGAAATCCTAAGCCGCCATACGGGATGCATTTGTGAGGTGGAGGTGTGGCCGCAGACTCATCATCTCAAACGGTCTCATCTCCACTGCAGATGGGACAGTAGCTGGTAAAGCAACGACTACAGGTAGCGAGGAGCAGATTGCACCTCTCTCCGCCACCTCGTCAATCTCCAACATCCATCTCCGTCATACCTCACCTCCTCAACGCATCGATATCCATATCAGTGTCCCACGATCCCTCCTCAATGTCCATCTCATCATCTCGTCATCTCCCTCCGTCATCAGATAGTCGATATTGTTCCTCCTCAGGGTCCTTATCATCATCCTCCACCGGTCTGCCTCATGATCAACTCGCGAACAATAATCAGGTGATAGAGCAATGGTGAGGCATCCTCAGCATACGCTGTTCCTCAGCAACATTCTCATCACGGCAATGCACCAGACTTGAGTTGGAGTGAACATAATCAGGTGAGGGTGGTGCTTGCGCAGGCTCCTCCGGGCCAAAGTGCACATAATCTGGAGAAGGGGGGGCCTGAAGAGCGTTCTCCAAGTATGGTCCTCTTGGCATGTATGAACTCAATAACTCGTGATCAGTCAGCTCCAGTTATACCGATGTCTGATAATCCACAAATGGACTGGAAACCTCCGTGAGTGTAACCCCCGATCATCCGAATCTGCTATGACTGATTCTGGAAAATTCAAATACTATACTAGTATTTATATAAGACTCCTTAATAGTAATATACATTTATAATTAAAACATGTATGATCAATTATGAATGCATCTAGTCCAACCAACTAATGCAAGCAAGTAGTGTATGCATGAATGATGCACATATTGTATTCCCCGTGTAACCCTTGTAAGTAAAAAACAACTCTTTAAACGGTTATCAGTCCAGCAAAAACATTTGACCGGGTTCTCTATAACCTGGCTCTTGAAACCAATCAGTAACACCCCAAATTGGGTCGCATGCGGAATAAAGGTTCCGGGCGTGTACTTCATAGAACAACAACACAAGATATATATAGACGACCAAAAAGGTCGGTTAGGAAAATGATACATTGGATTAACAAAGTAATTGTTACATAAAGCCCGCAGCTTAACTTGTTCACTGAGATCAAAAATAACAAATAATTTCAGCCCATGACAGATAACAAAATGAAATGCGACAAAATCTTTAATGCATGACATCCAAATCAAAACCACCAATGTATCCATCGCACCTCGTGCTTATTGATCCCCTGAAAAACATTGCTTTAAAACGTCAACAATAATGTTGGTGAATTCATAGGTTTGATAAATCATATATTGTAGGACCACAAGATTCCCAAGTGATGATAATGCAACAGATGCAAGATATCAATATAAATGTAATTACGTTGCTCTAAGCTCATGACACTGAAGCTTGACGTGTATGAATACCAAATTAATGGCCTACTTTGCCCGTGGTGATGTTCTAACCCGCAACATCCTATATTCGACATGGTATACGTTCGTTTCCCTAGTGATAGCTAATCACCCGAACGGGGTTGTCAAACCCAATAGATCTATTTATAACATTCGCGCTCGTTACTTAACAGTTCATGATAATGGGCTCATATAAGGGTTATCGCTACTTAGGCAACACGTAATCATAGTGTGAAACTTAGACCCACTTGTGTCAGTTGTGAAACCTATTGCATGTTATCTCACCCAAAAACGTTGTAAAAACAAAAGCATGTAAGAACTGGGCACTATAACTCACCTTGAGTTCTGATAATCCAAATATCGCAGATAAAGCGTCACGTAAAAGATCGAATGCAACCTAAATTATCATAGGTCGAAAAGTACCTGAGTACGTATTTTAACAACATTGAAGTATAATCTTAATAGTTGTTACATCTACTATCGTTCGGGACTGCTATCCTAATTAAAGAGGTCATGACAATGAACGTTCGAGGTAGTTTAGGACACTTTAAATCGTAAATCAACAACTCTCTAAAGCCAATCGCGAAGAGGCCTCATTATAAACTCCCCTAGTAATATAAGTACTTTGATAACCACATAACATTCCTATATAGCTTCCAATCACCAACTAATGGTTTTTGGTAAAATCGTGTTTAATGAGTTAAAAACTTTTATATTACGCGTATTAGTAAAACTGCATAACTTTTGCGTTTTTAGTCCGCGATCTCGCGTTTTTATGTCCATCATCTCGTATTAAGACGGGTTATCGATATTTGACATTTTCGTAAATTTTGTCCCCTGATGAACAGTAACTTTTACTGTTCATAACAGACATGTGTTTTATATAATTTGTATTTGTCGTCGTAAAACCCTAAATGTCGTAGTTTTTATTCGTTATAGCTCCGTTTTAATGATTCTTTGTCGAGGACGCTTCTTCGTATTTGAAGTTCTATAATTTTATGATGTGTACAAAAATAAACTGTCTGTCATGAATAGTATCCTTATAAAAATACGTTTTATAAAATTATTAATATGACGTAAACTCGCGACATTCATAACACGGTCGTTAATAATTAAAAAATTACTATCTATCATTATGGAAATCCTAAAAATATGTATTATTTTGTTAAAAAATATCAACACTTTCTGTTATTAATATTTATAAAAATGTTTTTAAAAAAGATTCACTTACGACTTCGTTTGATTAACCGTATAACTCGTTTTTAACGTAACTTTTTCGTTATTAATCCGTTTAACAAGTTTCTTACTTTTTCGGAATCGTCGTGAAATGTATTACCTTATAAAAATATACAATGGATATGTTAAATGTCGAATTTTGGACAGAATGTTGTGCTAGTTTGTTAAGTCCAAAATTTAGTCTTGTTTCAATGAATTGCCAATTTTGTTTTCACCTAATTCTTAGACAACTTATCTCTATAAGTTAATATATCTTATATATATTATTACATATCCATAGTGTACCATTTTGCCCAACTTATCAAATCCTTAATAATACTAATATGTCATAACTTTATAATGTAAGTCATTCACCATAAATTCATATGTAGCCATTTTGCTTATAAATATAAGTGTACATGTTTTCTTATTATGATATAACCTCATTTTAATGATCTTATAATCTCACTATAAGTCCATAATTATCCTTAACATGCCATTTGTATTTCTTTCACTTGAAACATATTAAGAAACTATTAAAAACCCTAATTAATCCATAATCATGTTTACATTAAAACAACATGATGCAATATTTTATCATTACTTTTAACATGATATATGTAATAACACAACATATATAAGAGTAATCCATGTGATCATTTCAAGTGAAAACTTCATTTTCATGATTAAAACTTAAGTGGTGATTTAAGCTAAAATAGAATAAACATATACATAAAAATGAAAATTATAAGAACTTAAAGAGTTTAAATAGACCTTATGATGTGAGATGATGATGATAATTAAGTGCTAAACCCTTGTTTAAACACAAAATCCAAGCTTGCACAAATAAAACCTAGCTTTCCTTAATAAAAACCCTAGCTTTCTTTCTCTTGATTAATCCTTGAATATGGTTAGCCAATGCTTGCAAATGCCTTAGATATGATGTGTAAGTGTATGTAAATGAGCTAGATAAATCTTGTATGGTTTGTTTGTGCTTCTTGGTTTGGACGTGGCTTAGACAAGAAAAAAGAAAAGAAAGAGTTTGTTTTGATAAGTGAAATTGTTGTGTGAATGTTGTGACTTGTAATGCATGATGTATATATATCCAAAGGTGGTCAAAGATAGAAAATCAAGTCTAATACTTTCAAATGGATGGGGGGGCTGGTCGTTGGGACAAAAAGAGGGAAACAAGGTAATAGTTAGTCAACAACACTATTTGTACTATCCTAGGTTTAATGAGTTGCATTTTGTACAAGTCTTTGGTTAGTATTTGTGTGCTAGATGTCTTTGTTGGTCTCCTTGCTTAGGATGAGGTGAAAGAGGGCAATAAAAAGATCAAGACATTGATATCTAAAGTGAGATTATATATGATTATATAATGTAAAAATAGAATTAAAATGCATATTGTGAACTTGTCGCAAAAAGGTTTTATCTAATGTATAAATGTAGATATTTGGCTAGAACTGAAACGATGGAAGAAGTTTATAACCCACTTTGATTATTAGGAAATACACATGGATATATTGGTTGAAGCTCAGATCGAAAATAATGTGTTTGCCGGGTATGCTATAAACTTAATTATCGCAAACGTACATAATATTAACGTAAATCGAATGAAAATAAAATAAACAACGAGCCATAATTATATTCACAAAATCATTATTTTAAAACTTATGATTGATTAAACGTTTGATGGGATTGGTACCCGTTTACATTGAACGATAATATTTGGCGTACGCGATTTAACTTAACGTTTACGATTTCATAGTAAACACGTACGATACAAAAGGTACGTTATGAATTTATCGACAACGTAAATGACCCTAAAACACGAGGTGTTATACATACTGATGAATAAGGTGGCAATATTTGGGTTACAGTTCATCACATGTAACTGTTGTATACATGTGCATAGTTATCTCGTAGTTAAACTTTTCATTTCACTCCATTTTTGTGTTTTTATTTTGTTTTAGGCTAAAAAATTGTCAATGGGAAAGTATTAAGAAAACAATTGAATTCGAGATGTACACAACATTGAACTCTACACACCTCCATGTTCATGGAAAATAATTTTAAATTTTCTATGAGTTTTATTAAAAAGTTGTTTTACGTTTGAATATGCTTTTAGATGTGTTGAACATTACGATGAAATCCAAGGCGGTGAACATATTTTATGATGTTGCCATCATTTTTTAATTGTTGTGGATGAAATAGACTTGAGACTATTTATACATAGAAAAACGATGAGTTGTGCATATGTGTTTGCTGGTTGTATTGGTTAAAATGTTTTATGCTAGTATGTATAGAAAGAATAGTTTATTAGTATGTGTGCATATGTATTCTACTGAAGTATGCATATATGTGACACTTACTTGTTATAATTACATTCGTTCGCATCATGTGATACAGAAAAGGATTGTTTATATGAGTGTTGTTAGTTGTTTATAAATTAAATAGTTACGTTATTAATTTTTTTGGTTATCAGGTACGAGCTATATGAGAAGGCAAAGATGAAGAGTGCACATGTGTTTTGCACTTGTATATATATGGGCATATGGATGAGCTCAGTTGCACATGTATTTTTAACTCGAGCAAAGACAAGTATGACGAGCAATATAAAGAGTGCACATTATTTTGTGTATATTGTTTTATTTTATGTTTGAAATAACTAGACGAGTTTTTAAACTTATGCACATGTATTTTTATGTATTACTTTTTGAAATATTACCAGAACATATAAATATATCGTGTTTGTCATTGGACTCCACATGTGTCAATATTTGTTGAGCACACACATAACTTATTAAGCAAGTGTAACTTAAAAACACATTCATTATCTAAAAAACACATATGCAACTTACTTTTTGAAACATGCATGCTAATAAAAATTATTCCAAAAATTAAAATAAAAATTTGAAAAGTTTGAAAATTTGAAAAAAAAGTTTGAAAAATTGAAAAAAAGTTCAAAATTTTGAAAAAAAAATTCGAGTATTTGAAAAAAGTTCGAAAATATGAAAAAAAGTTTGAAAATTTGAAAATATAGTTTGAAAATTTGAAAAAAAGTTCGGAAATGTGAAAAAAAGTTTTAAAATTTGAAAAAAAGTTCGAAAATTTGAAAAAAAAGTTCAAAAATTTGAAAAAAAAAGTTCGAGTATTTGAAAAAAAGTTCGGAAATTTGAAAAAAGGTTTGAAAATTTGAAAACAAAGTTCGAAAATTTGAAAAATAGTTCGAAAATTTGAAAAAAAGTTCGGAATTTTTTTTAAAAGAGTTCAAAATTTTGAAAAAAACTTTGAAAATTTGAAAAAAGTTAGAAAATTTGAAAGAAAGTTCGAAAATTTGAAAAAAAGTTTGAAAATTTGAAAAAATGTTCGGAAATTTGAAAAAAAGTTCTAAAATTTGAAAAAAAGTTCGAAAATTTGAAAAAAATTGATTTTTTGAAAATTTGAAAAAAAAATTCGAACATTTTAAAAAATATGTATTACGCAAATACTCATTAGTATGAAAAGATCATCATGTAATAGTTAATGGAATCTGTTTTTTTTGTATAGTTCATCCTTTTGATGAACATTATGGCACCATTATGTATGCTATCATCCAAAAATAAGTAGTTACTGAAATCGCTTAGTATGATAAGACATCATGTTTTAAGATAGTTGCATCTATTGTTTTGTTATGCGTCCATTTGTATGAACATAAGGGCATCATTGTGGTTACGTTTTCAGGGCATGTAATGTTTAAATGTTTTAGGGTTAACGTGTAATCAGAGTCAGATTATCGATATTGTTATTGAATGGGCATTGAATGTGATTAGGGCATCAACGACGAATTGTTACAACGTTGTTTTTAAATCAGTGCATCCTAAAATATTGTTACGGCAATTCTCTTATTATGATAAGAGCAGCATGTTAAAGTTAGGTATCATCTGTTCAATTATAGTTTAGTGCATCCATTTGTAGAACATGTAAGGGCATCATTTGTGAATGTTTTAGGGCATCTATTTTATGTTTAATAGTAATGTGTAATCATAATACCGTTATCGACTCATTGTTATGATAAGGCAATCGGTTGTATGATTAAGGCATCACACTGAATCTTACAACATTTGTTGTATACAATAGTACAACCAAAATAATATTTACGGCATCTCGAAAGTAAGATTAAGAGCATCATGTTAAGTTATGAAATCTGTTTGTTTTGTTTGAGAGCAACCATAAATATGACATTAGGCATCATGTGTAAGTTTCATCCAAAATAAGTGTTAAACATCTGTCAGTATGAAAGAGCCATCCATTGATAAAATAGTGCATCTTTTTTTTTGTTTAGTGCGCCATTTGTATAACATTAGCATCAAATTATACGTTATAGTGCATTTATTTTGGATGTATTAGGGGTAACGTATAAAGCCCAAAAAGTTATCGTATTTAATGTTCTATAGGGCATCTGTTAGTGTGTGATTATGCATCAAACAAATATGATTTAACAAACTTTTTTGTTTGTATAATTAGTGCATCTAAAATATTTGTTACGGCATCTCTTAGTATGATAAGACGCATGTAAGTTAGAGGCATCAGTTTGTATTATGTCAGTTTTCAATTCTTATGGGGAACATTAAGGCATCATTATGTACGATTTAGTGCATCTATTTGTTTGTTTAGGTAACGTGTAATCATAAACAATTGATTTTCAATTTATTGTATTGATAAGTGCATCTGTTATTATTGATAAGTGGCATTACACTAATTAGTTACAACGTTGTATGTTTTAATCATTGCATCCAAATATGTGTTACGCAACTCTTATATGAAAGTAGCATCATGTTAAGATTAGGGCATATGTTTGCTTTGTTTAGTGTCATCCATATTGTATGAAAATTAGGCATCATAGATTGTATGTAGGGGTTCCAAACTATGTGTTAAGGCAACTCTTATCGTAAGAAAAGCATCATGTTGAATAATAGGGCATCTGTTTGTTTTATTTAGTGCATCCATTTGTATGAACATTAGGGCATCATTGTGTACGTTTAGGATATGTATTTGTATGTTTAGGGTTTCATCGAATCAGAATCAGTTATCGATTATTGTTATATGATAGAGGGCATCTGTTTGTGTATAAGGGGCATCAAAACGAAATGTACAATGTTTGTTTGTATAAATAGTGCATCCAAAATATTTTTTATGGCATCTCTTAGTATGATAAGAGCATCATTGTTAAGTAAAGTGCATCTGTTTGCTTGAGTTTATGCACGCATTTGTTATGGAACATTAGGGCATCAATGTGTATGGGTGCATCTAACAGTATATTGTTAAGCGTCTCTTGAGTGTGATAGAGCAGCATCTAAGATAGTTCTATCATTTTTTTTTTTAGTGCATCCATTTGTATGAACATTAGGGTATCATTTTATACGTTTAGGGTATTTATTTGTATGTTTAGGGTAACGTGTAATCAGAATTAGTTATTGATTATTGTTATGATAAGAGCATCTGTTAGTGTAATTTAGGCATCACACGAATTGTTACAACGTTTGTTTGTATAAATAGTGAATCCAAAATATTTATTACACAATCTCTTAGTATAAAAGATCATCATGTTAATTTAGGCATCTGTTATGTTATGTTTATTTCATCCCATTTGTATGAACATTAGGGCATCATTGTGTAAGTTAGTGCATCTGTTTGTTTTGTTTAGTGTGTCCATTTGTATGAACATTAAGGCATCATTGTGTATGTTGCATCCAAAATATGTGTTAAGGCATCTCTTAGTATGTATAAGAGCATCATGTTAAGATAGGGAATCTATTTTGTTTTTGTTGTGAGTGCATCCATTTGTATGAACATTATGGCATCATAAATGACGATTAGGGCCTTTATTTGTATGTTAGGTAATTTGTGTAATCAGAAGCAATTATCGAATTATTGTTATGATAAGGGCATCTGTTAGTGTGATTAGAGCATCAAACGAATTGTTATAACGTTTGTTTTGTATTATTAGTGCATCCAAAATATTTGTTACGGCATCTCTTAGTATGATAAGTAGCATCATGTTAAGTTAGGGCATCTGTTTGTTTTGTTTAGTGCAGACATTTATATAAAAGTTTTAAAATTTGAAAAAAAGTTCGAAAATTTGAAAAAAAAAGTTCGAGTATTTGAAAAAAAGTTCGAAAATTTGAAAAAAAGTTCGAAAATTTGAAAAAAAAGTTCGAAAATTTGAAAAAAAGTTCGAAAATTTGAAAAAAAGTTCGAAAATTTGAAAAAAAGTTCGAAAATTTGAAAAAAATCGATTTTTTTGAAAATTTGAAAAAAAAATTCGAACTTTTTTAAAATATGTATTACGGCATCTCTTAGTATGATAAGAGCATCATGTTAAGTTATGAAATCTGTTTGTTTTGTTTAGTGCATCCATTTGTATGAACATTAGGGCATCATTGTGTATGTTTCATCCAAAATATGTGTTAAGACATCTCTTAGTATGATAAGAGCATCATGTTAAGATAGTGCATCTGTTTGTTTTGTTTAGTGCGTCCATTTGTATGAACATTAGGGCATCATTGTGTACGTTTAGGGCATGTATTTGTATGTTTTAGGGGTAACGTGTAATCAGAGTCAGTTATCGATTATTGTTATGATATGGGCATCTGTTAGTGTGATTAGGGCATCAAACGAATTGTTACAACGTTTGTTTTGTATAATTAGTGCATCCAAAATATTTGTTACGGCATCTCTTAGTATGATAAGAGCATCATGTTAAGTTAGGGCATCTGTTCATTTTGTTTAGTGCATCCATTTGTATGAACATTAGGGCATCATTGTGTATGTTTAGGGCATCTATTTGTATGTTTAGTGTAATGTGTAATCATAATTAGTTATCGACTATTGTTATGATAAGGGCATCTGTTAGTATGATCAGGGCATCACACGAATTGTTACAACATTTGTATGTATAATTAGTGCATCCAAAATATGTGTTAAGACATCTCTTAGTATGATAAGAGCATCATGTTAAGATAGTGCATCTGTTTGTTTTGTTTAGTGCGTCCATTTGTATGAACATTAGGGCATCATTTTGTATGTTGCATCCAACATATGTGTTAAGGCATCTCTTAGTATGATAAGAGCATCATGTTAAGATAGGGAATCTGTTTGTTTTGTTTAGTGCATCCATTTGTATGAACATTAGGGCATCATTGTGTATGTTTGAGGCATCTATTTGTATGTTTAGGGTAACGTGTAAATCATAATCAGATATCGATTATTATTTTGATAAGGGCATTTCTTAGTATGATTAGGGTATCACACGAATTGTTACAATGTTTGTTTATATAATCATTGCATCCAAAATATGTGTCACGACATCTCTTAGTATGATAAGAGCATCTTGTTAAGTTATGGCATCTATTTGTTTTGTTTAGTGCATCCATTTGTTTGAACATTGGGGCATCATTGTGTATGTTGCATCTAAAATATGTGTTAAGACATCTCTTAGTATGATAAGAGCATCATGTTAAGATAGTGCATCTGTCTGTTTTGTTTAGTGCGTCTATTTGTATGAACATTAAGGCATCATTGTGTATGTTGCATCCATATATGTGTTAAGGCATCTCTTAGTATGATAAGAGCATCATGTTAAGATAGGGCATCTGTTTGTTTTGTTTAGTGCATCCATTTGTATGAACATTAGGGCATCATTGTGTACATTTAGGGCATTTATTTGTATGTTTTGGGGGTAACGTGTAATCAGAGTCAGTTATCGATTATTGTTATGATATGGGCATCTGTTAGTGTGATTAGGGCATCAAACGAATTGTTACAACGTTTGTTTTGTATAATTAGTGCATCTAAAATATTTGCTACGGCATCTCTTAGTATGATAAGAGCATCATGTTAAGTTAGGGCATATGTTCATTTTGTTTAGTGCATCCATTTGTATGAACATTAGGGCATCATTGTGTATGTTTAGGGCATCTATTTGTATGTTGTGGGTAATGTGTAATCATAATCAGTTATCGACTATTGTTATGATAAGGGCATCTGTTAGTATGATTAGGGCATCACACGAATTGTTACAACGTCTGTATGTATAATTAGTGAATCCAAAATATGTATTACGGCATCTCTTAGTATGATAAGAGCATCATGTTAAGTTATGGCATACGTTTGTTTTGTTTAGTGCATCCATTTGTATGAACATTAAGGCATCATTGTGTATGTTGCATCTAAAATATGTGTTAATGCATCTCTTAGTATGATACGAGCATCATGTTAAGATAGGGCATCTGTTTGTTTTATTTAGTACATCCATTTGTATGAACATTAGGGCATCATTGTATACGTTTAGGGCATGTATTTGTATGTTTAGGGGTAACGTGTAACCAGAATAAGTTATCGATTAATGTTATGATAAGGGCATCTGTTAGTGTGATTAGGGCATCAACCGAATTGTTACAACGTTTGTTTGTATAATTAGTGCATCCAAAATATTTTTTACGAAATCTCTTAGTATGATAAGAGCATCATGGTAAGTTAGGGCATCTGTTTGTTTTGTCTAGTGCTTCCATTTTTATGAACATTAGGGCATCATTGTGTACGTTTAGGGCATCTATTGGTTTGTTTAGGGTAACGTGTAATCATAATCAGTTATCAATTATTGTTATGATAAGTGCATCTGTTAGTATGATTAGGGCATTACACTAATTGTTACAACGTTTGTATGTATAATCAGTGCATCCAAAATATGTGTTACGACATCTCTTAGTATGATAAGAGCATCATGTTAAGTTAGGGCATATGTTCGCTTTGTTTAGTGCATCCATTTGTATGAACATTAGGGCATCATTGTGTATGTTGCATCCAAACTATGTGTTAAGGCATCTCTTAGTATGATAAGAGCATCATGTTAAGATAGGGCATCTGTTTGTTTTATTTATTGCACCCATTTGTATGAACATTAGGGCATCATTGTGTACGTTTAGGATATGTATTTGTATGTTTAGGGTTTCATCGAATCAGAATCAGTTATCGATTACTGTTATGATAAGGGCATCTGTTAGTGTGATTAGGGCATCAAACGAATTATTACAATGTTTGTTTGTATAATTAGTGCATCCAAAATATTTTTTACGGCATCTCTTAGTATAATAAGAGCATCATTTTAAGTTATGGCATCTGTTTGTTTTGTTTAGTGCATCCATTTGTATGAACATTAGGGCATCATTGTGTATGTTGCATCCAACATATATGTTAATGCGTCTCTTAGTAAGATAAGAGCATCATGTTAAGATAGGGCATCCATTTGTTTTGTTTAGTGCATCCATTTGTATGAACATTAGGGCATCATTTTGTACGTTTAGGGTATTTATTTGTATGTTTAGGGTAACGTGTAATCAGAATCAGTTATCGATTATTGTTATGATAAGGGCATCTGTTAGTGTGATTAGGGCATCACACGAATTGTTACAACGTTTGTTTGTATAATTAGTGAATCCAAAATATTTGTTACGGCATCTCTTAGTATGATAAGAGCAGCATGTTAAGTTAGGGCATCTGTTTGTTTTGTTTAGTGCATCCATTTGTATGAACATTAGGGCATCATTGTGTAAGTTAGTGCATCTGTTTGTTTTGTTTAGTGTGTCCATTTGTATGAACATTAGGGCATCATTGTGTATGTTGCATCCAAAATATGTGTTAAGGCATCTCTTAGTATGATAAGAGCATCATGTTAAGATAGGGCATCTGTTTGTTTTGTTTAGTGCATCCATTTGTATGAACATTAGGGCATCATTGTGTACGTTTAGGGCATTTATTTGTATGTTTAGGGTAACGTGTAATCAGAATCACTTATCGATTATTGTTATGATAAGGGCATCTGTTAGTGTGATTAAGGCATCACACGAATTGTTACAACGTTTGTTTGTATAATTAGTGCATCCAAAATATTTGTTACGGCATCTCTTAGTATGATAAGAGCATCATGTTAAGTTAGGGCATCTGTTTGTTTTGTTTAGTGCATACACTTGTGTGAACATTGGGGCATCATTATGTATGTTGCATCCAAAATATGTGTTACGTCATCTCTTAGTATGATAAGAGCATCTTGTTAAGATAAGGCATCTGTTTGTTTTGTGTAGTGCATCCATTTGTATGAACATTAGGGCATCATTGTGTATGTTTAGGGTACTATTTATATGTTTAGGGTAACATGTAATGAGAATCAGTTATCGATTATTGTTATGATAAGGGCATCTGTTAGTGTGATTAGGGCATCACACGAATTGTTACAACGTTTGTTTGTATAATTAGTGCATCTAAAATATTTGTTACGGAATCTCTTAGTATGATAAGAGCATCATGTTAAGTTAGGGCATCTGTTTGTTTTGTTTAGTGCATCCATTTGTATGAACATTAGGGCATCATTGTGTATGTTTAGGGCATCTATTTGTATGTTTAGGGTAGCGTGTAATCATAATCAGTTATCGATTATTGTTATGATAAGGGCATCTGTTAGTATGATTAGGGCATCACACGAATTGTTACAACGTTTGTTTGTATAATTAGTGCATCCAAAATATATGTTACGGCATCTCTTAGTATGATAAGAGCATCCTGTTAAGTTAGGGTATCTGTTTGTTTTGTTTAGTGCATCTATTTGTATGAACATTAGGGCATCATTGTGTATGTTGCATCCAAAATATGTGTTACGACATCTCTTAGTATGATAAGAGCATCATGTTAAGATAAGGCATCTGTTTGTTTTGTTTAGTGCATCCATTTGTTTGAACATTAGGGCATCATTGTGTATGTTTAGGGCATCTATTTATATGTTTAGGGTAACGTGTAATCATAATCAGTTATCGATTATTGTAATGATAAGGGCATCTGTTAGTATGATTAGGGCATCACACGAATTGTTACGACGTTTGTTTGTATAATTAGTGCATCCAAAATATTTGTTACGGCATCTCTTTGTATGATAAGAGAATCATGTTAAGTTAGGGCATCATTGTGTATGTTTAGTGCATCCATTTGTATGAACATTAGGGCATCATTGTGTATGTTGCATCCAAAAATATGTGTTACGACATCTCTTAGTATGATAAGAGCATCATGTTAAGATATGACATCTGTTTGTTTTGTTTAGTGCATCCATTTGTATGAACATTAGGGCATCATTGTGTATGTTTAGGGCATCTATTTGTATGTTTAAGGTAACGTGTAATCATAATCATTTATCGATTATTGTTATGATAAGGGCATCAGTTAGTATGATTAGGGCATCGCACGAAGTGGTACAACATTTCTTAATATAATAATACAACATTTGTTTGTTTTCAAACAGATGCCCTTTAGTATCTCAAACAGATGCACTAAAATGTATACTTATCGAAAAAAGTAGAAAAAAAAAAGTTTGTGAAAAGAAATTTTCGGGAAAAAAAAATTCGAAATTTTTTTTCAAAAAAATATATATTTCGAAAAAAAAATTTAAAATTCTTTTTCGGAAAAATTTGTTTTTAAAACAAATATTCGATTTGAAAAATATCGATTTGTTTTTCAAATTTTCGAACTTTTTTTCTTATTTTCGAACTTTTTTTCAAGTTTTTGAACTTTTTTTCAAATTTTCAAAAAAAAATCTATTTTTTTCAAATTTTCGAACTTTTTTTTCAAAATTTTCGAACTTTTTTTCAAATTTTTGATTTGAAAAAATCGATTTTTTCAAATTTTCAAAAATTTTCCGAATTTTCGAATTTTTTTCAAATTTTTGAACTTTTTTTCTTATTTTCGAACTTTTTTTCAAAATTTCAAAAAAAAATATCGATTTTTTTTCAAATTTTTGAACTTTTTTTTTAATTTTCGACCTTTTTTTTAAATTTTCAAACTTTTTTTCAAATTTTTGATTTGACAAATATTGATTTTTTAAAATTTTCCAAATTTACGAAAGAAAAATTCAATTTTTTGAACTTTTTTTCAAATTTAAAAAAAAATATCGATTTGTTTTTTCAAATTTGCGAACTTTTTTTCAAATATTCGATTTGAAAAATATCGATTTTTTTTAATGTTTATATATGTGTTTCTCATGTACGTGTGTTTACTCGACAATATATCGTTACATATATGACAATATATGACTATGTGTATTTTCACTTGCATGTATGTGTGTCTCATTTATATATGTATAATTGTAGAAATTTGGGTAAACATTATTATGCTCATATTGATAAAACAATTAATTTTCTACGTAAAATAAGTTTATTGATATAAATTAACCACAACCAAATATAAACGGTTTGAAACCAAAAAAACCGAAAAATCGAACCGAAAAACCGAACCAAAAAACTAAAAAAACAGAACAGCCAAAAATCGAGCGGTTTTGGTTTTTGGTTTTATAAAAACCGAATATTTCGGTTTGGTTTCGGTTTTAGCCAAAAACCGACTCAAACCGAACCGTGCACACCCCTACATTTTACTACCCATAGTTCGAGTCACGAGTAACAATTAGACAGAGTCATTGATTTAAAGAAGCATACTAATGTTAGTAATGTTAGAAATTCCGGTGTGTGTGTGTAAGTGGTAATAATCGAACAATCCTGATATATTTCCTGAATCGTATTGAGATCACTTTCAAGTTAAAATATTTCGACCATGTATGTCTCGGGTTACACGAGATCCTCAATTGAATCATTCAGAGAAAACACTTAGTTTCTAAGGCACGACAAATCTCAGTAAATACACAGAAAGTTGCCATGTGTGTTCTGTTCTGGAAGAGATCAATTCTGGTACATTTAACCCAACCGAAAGTTAGTTAAAATCGGTTAGAAACGGTTGGCGATAAGAGACACACATGATGGTGAAAATGTGTGTCTTTTGGTGAGAAAAAACATTTTTGAGGAAACCAGGTAATACCATAATGACCCCGCAAGGGGGCGCGGCACCCTTGACCCCCGCGTCTTTTTCGTGGCGGCATCAAGCTAGCTAGAATGAGCGTGCACTCCGTACCTCCAAACTCGACTATAAGTTATACCTGACTAAGCCCATTGATCTCAAGTAAATCACAAGTACACAAAATATAAGTGATGACACTAAAATCACCAACAAGTAATACACATGATACAAATCTATACTATATAAAGGACGTATATTTTTTTGTAAAAATTAAAAATGAGTAATGTGTTACACCTAAAGTAAATTATTAACTTTATTAAAACTCAGTACCGGGTCAACCCAAATGCATTTAATGCATAAATGCAACCCGACCTGAACCCGCCGGAATCGTCCCGACAACCCTTTTTTTCCCGCCTGAAATTCCGATCGTAACCCGATTGTTGCTTCAATCCGGCTACAAAGTCTGGAAAACAAATTAATTCCTTTAGTTAGTGGGTGGACATAGTACACATCTCCTTTATCATCACTCTCACATTCTTATCTCTCTGGGTGTTTAATTTTTTTAATTTCCGTTTAATCTACTCAGGATGCATGGTTTCCACTTAGATTCCACATTCTCCTTTGAGAATATATATGCCCACTTTTTTCAGAGGCTGTGTTTTTTTCAGTGCTGCTCATATCGCCGAAATCCACCATAGGTATGTCATTAAACTCCGTTGTTGGTTTTTTGTTTGCCTTTTTTTTGTGTTTTCCCCCTTTTTTATTACCTACGTCATGTTATGTATTCATGTATGCTTTAGGATTGGTTGTTCGTTCTAGGCTTTCCTCTATTAGTTAGTTTTGTGTAGGATTTGTGTTTGCTGGCCTAGGTTGTCAAAAGTTTCAAAGTTATTTGGGTATAAGAGGTTTTAGTCATTCTTAATTGCCTAGAAGCGGTTGTCACTATGAGGGAATAATAGAAATAAGGGAACAATGGTGAACCACCTAGGGATGATCAGCTCAGTACCGATAACCATCATTTGCATTGCGTCTTCTTGCACCCAACATCGATTATGACCTTATACCGAAAAAAGGTAGCTTAAAACAGTTTTCTTCTTATGGTTTCTTCGTTTTTGGTTTCCGGGAAACTTCAATGCAATCTAAAGCTTTTGTGTCTTTTCTTTTGCTTTTTATCAGGAGAATATTTTTGTTTTGTGTACCGCCAGTAGTGACAATGGAGTTTCCATACATGTCTGTTGAAAGGTGCGAATTAACGGCCTCGGGTGCCATAAACTCTTATCGTGATAGAGTTGTAACAAACAGAGATGGAACCACTGTGCCGATATCCACGGTTTTTGGTCAACTTAGAGATATGCTCACGCGCAATGGTTGCTCTAAATTCGCTCCCCGTACAGGTATATATGTTTGCTTAGTGTTGGTTTACGTTTCTAAGCGTTGTCAGCTTTAAATAGGCTTACTATCTTATCGCCTTTTTTGTTTTCTTTCTTGAATGTACTTTTTTTCATGAATGTACCGACTGCAGTTTAACATCTCCGTGTCGACTATTTTTGTTTCCATTAGGAGAGTCACCCATTTGTCGACCACCATCAGTGACAACACGTTCGCCATATATGTTTGTTGAAAGCCTCGAGTTAACTGGTTCGGGTGTCACAAACTCATCTGATGGTAGAGTTGTGACAAGGGCCGATAGAACCACTGTGCCGATATCTACAGTTTTTGGTAGATTTAAAGATATGCCCGTCAGCAACGTTGAAGCAGATTTCATGGCTCATACAGGTATAGTTGCTTATTCACTTTAACATGGGTGATGATGCTATTCAGTTACCATTGTCGTCAAGCCAACATTCTCAATCCGCAGATGCTTATTTACGTGGTCGCACGCATCGTGGATCTTCTGTTCCTATCAATAACCGGTCACGCAGCTTTGGTAAGCATTATACTATATATATTAACGACTTTCGTTTGCTTAGTTATGGAGCCGTTGTTTAACATGTTATTTTAAATCAGGTATCTCGCCTGCTGTGTCTTCTGAAGGCTCATTCCCGGTGGTGAACCACGCGTATTTGTGTTTAGATGTTGGGACCCGAAGTATTAGACACCAGATTATAAATTTTTGTACTTCCAACGCTAATATACCCAGCAATGGAGCCATTTCTTTGAATTTGTCGACTGCTGTTAATATTGAAGTTGTTGAGGCATATCCGTCGTCGCGTGCAGGTCAAATTTCTATGTTTGTTTATTCTTATTCCTCCCCCTCCATTTTTTTCTTTTTTTCCTCCCTTTTCTCATGTGTTTATTTACTCTATCCAGAATTTTTGCCTGCTTATATGGATCTAGGTGATTGTCACTGCGAATGTCGTCATTGTGGTGGCTTATTTTGGTATAATGAACGTCTGAAGGGACGACAATATAGTATGCATCCCGAGTATCATTTATGTTGTGGTGAAGGGAAGTTCTATATGCATCCGACGCTTGATCCTCCTGTTTTCATTCAGCAGCTTCTCAGAAACTCACGTTTCATGGAAAATATATGCGCCTACAACCAGATGTTCGCGATGACGTCTTTTGGAGAAAAAGTTAACGAGTCAGTAAACCGAGGAATGGGACCCTATGTTTTCAAAATATCTGGTCAAATTTATCACTGGATTGGATCGCTTTGTCCAGAAGACGGCGACCATCCGAGATTTCTACAAATGTATATATATGACACGGATAATGAAGTTAACAATAGAGTCATTTTGGCAGGCTGGATGCACTTGGATTGAACACTGGGATTGTCAAGGGTTTGATACATGTTCTTGATGAGCATAATGGATTGGTAAGGCTGTTTAGAACTGCAAGAGATAGGTGCAATACAGGTGAAATACCAGGGTTCAAGATTAAGCTTTATAACCTTGGTGGTGTACGTGGATACGAGCTTCCAACGTCAGATTTTCTTGGAGCAATAGTATTTAAAGATGGTCTGAGAAGCCGAACCGATTTTGATGTTGTCATTGAGTTCCGAGGTGGACCTCCTAAGAGAATTAGCAAGCTTCATCAGTCCTAGATGTCGCTACAATTTCCTCTGTTGTTTGTCTTTGGCCAGCCGGGATTCTATCCAGAGTTGATATTGAAGCCTCGAAATGGCAAGGGTGATGGAAGAAAGGTGACAATGAATGCCTACTACAAGTACCAGTTGCATTCGCGACCAAAAGAATTTGGGCTCCTGTTTAAAAGTGTACGATTGTTTCAACAATATGTGGTGATAGTATTATGTGCAATCGAGCAGAGTCAACTGGATTTTATACGGAAGTGTCAGAAGGATCTTCGATCCGATTACTTATTAGGTTTGTATGATGCTATCTCCAGAGGAGACCGCTGGGGAATAATGGTTGGCTTGATAATTCTCTTACCAAGTGCTTTTACCGGAGGTCCTCGGTACATGTATAGTCATTATCTAGATGCACTTGCTATCTGCCGATCTCTTGGAAATCCACAATTCTTCATTACCTTTACGTGTAATGTCAAGTGGCCTGAAATAAAATGATATATGTCGCGGTATCCAGGATTGACGCCAGCTGACAGGGCCGACATTGTATGTAGGGTCTTCCAACAGAAAGTAAAAGATTTTGTCAAGTTTTTAAAAGAAGTAAAAACATTTGGCTGCGATGCTGCAGGTATTGCTTGTTAATGTTTTGTGTATTACATATGTACTCCCTTTTTGTAGAGTTAGACCAACGTTAATAGCTAATTCTTATTATGTTATGTTTATACAGTTCTTTATACCATAGAGTTCCAGAAAAGAGGTTTGCCCCATTGTCATACGCTCCTGTGGGTTGACTCAAAGAACAAAATCACGGATGCATCACAAATAGATGAATACATTTCTGCCGAGCTGCCTGATCCTGTAAAAGATCCCAAAGGTTATAAGTTGGTATCTGAACTGATGTTACATGGGCCATGTGGTGCTGCAAATTTGAGTGCACCTTGCACGCAAAATGGCACCTGCAACAAAAGTTTTCCTAAGAGATTCAATGCCAACATGTTCTTTGACAGCAATGGTCATACACAATACCGACGAAGAGATACTGGGACTCATTTTATGAAACACGAATCAAGATTGGATAATTGTAATGTCGTTCCGTATAATCGAGTTTTGTGTTTGTCATTTGAAGTACACATAAATGTTGAATATTGCGGATGGAGTATGCTTATTAAGTATCTTTTTAAATATATATCCAAAGGGCCCAATCGCATACTCGCAAATATCAGCAGGTCGATTGGAGAACCGTCTACTTCAGCATCTGCTAACAACAAGAAGATTGATGAAATTCAAAACTACGTTGACGGTCGTTTTATATGTCCTTATAAAGCTTGTTGGAGGATATTCGATTTTCTGATACATAGCCAGGAACCGGCAGTGCAAATTCTAAATGTTTATCTGGAAGACAAGCAACGTGTTACTTTTCGCGAGAGAGAGAGAGAGGTTGGACACAATTGTTAATGTTCCAGAACCGAAAAAAACAACTCTCACTGAATGGTTTGTTTACAACAACGAAAACACTGACGGCAGACACTTGACGTATTTGAACTTTCCTTCAGAGTTTGTGTGGTATGCAGATTCCAAACAATGGAAGCGAAGACAAATTGCAACAAAGAAGTCACTAGGAAGGTTAACTTATGTTCATCCAAGTTCAGGTGAACTTTTCTATTTCCGAATGCTGCTGTGTCATCAGAAAGAGTGTAAATCGCCTATTGAAGTAAGAACTGTAAAAGGCGAAATATTTCCAACTTACAGAGCTGCATATGAAGCTTTGGATTTTCTTGGTGATGATAAGGAATGGGATATTGCCCTTTAAGAGTCGGCTTTCTCAGCAACATCTTCTGAAATCAGAACCCTGTTCGCTCAGATTCTCATATATTGTGATGTCGCGGATCCAGTTAAATTATGGGCCAAGCATTGGGAATCTATGCAGGATGACATTCCCATGAAAATATCAGAATCAACAGGGATTCTGAACTACAATGTTAACACCCCTAAATTATAAGGCTACATTTTATATGAATTAGTTACGATACTAAATGGTTTTGGGAAGTGTGTTAGAGATTTTGGACTACAGCCTCCTCCAGAACATTTACTTAAGGACCTCGAAAACAAACTTCTTATGGAAGAGAAAAAATACAATCGGGAATTGTTAATGCAAGATGCTATTCTGTCGGTCCCAAAGTTGAATTATGAACAGAAGAAGATATATGATCCGATCATGAATGCATTGACAAGAAATGAACAAGAGCTCTTATTTGTTTATGGTCACGGTGGAACAAGAAAAACATTTATGCGGAAGACAATAATAAGTTCATTGCGCTCTCAAGGTAAGATTGTTCTGGCAATAGCTTCCTCTGGCATCGCATCTTTACTTCTACCGGCAGGTCGCACAGCTCATTTAAGATTTAAATTTCCTCTGGAACTAACCGACGAGTCCCTTTGCCACGTGAAGAAAAATACACAGCTAGGAAAACTGTTAGTTGAGACAAATCTCATAATTTGGGATGAAGATCCAATGAACGATAAGCGTTGTTTCAAAACATTGGATAGAACACTTAAAGATCTCATGAGCTCACCAGATCTTATCTTTGGAGGAAAAACAATTATACTTGGAGGTGACTTTCGTCAAACATTGCCACTAAAAAAAGTCTAGAAACAAGAGCTTAATTCATTTCTGTTCGTTTGCAAGATTCACTTTATGGGGGCATTCAAAATAAATGCTGCTTACTGTAAATATGCGACTCCTAAGATCTGATTTAAACGATGAACAACAACAATGGGCAGAAGTTTTTGCCAAATGGCTACTTGACATCGGTAACGGTGAAACGGGCGAACCTGACAACGAAGATGACCAAGACAGTTGTAGGATAAGCATTCCACCTGAGTATTGTGTAAGTAGCGATGACGCGGGAATGTCAGAGCTAATCGACTTTATATACGATGAAACAACATTTAAAACACCAACAGTAGAAGCTCTCCAAGAAAAAGCAATCGTGTGTCCAAAAAACGACACTGCCAATGCAGTCAGGGCTAAAATTCTATCTCTGATTGAAGGCCAGGGTAAAACATATTTAAGCAAAGACGAGGCTATTCCAATGGGAAAATAAACAAGTGAGACAGAACTTCTTTACCCAATGGAGTACCTCAACACTATCAGCTTCCCAGGTTTCCCACCCCATGAGCTTCACTTAAAAGTCGGATCACCCATTATGCTGCTGCGAAATGTTAATTTGTCTAGCGGTTTATGCAACGATACAAGAATGATTGTCACAAGCCTAATGTCCAAATTAATAGAGGCACAAATCATCACTGGAACAAGGGTTGGTGACAAAGTTTACATATACAGAATCCCACTAACACACAAAGACCCAAACCTCTCATTCACCTTCAAACGTACACAGTTTTCCATAAAGCTTTGTTACGCAATGACGATAAACAAGAGTCAAGGGCGGTCTCTTTCACGGATTAGTATCTATTTACCCGAGCTAGTTTTCTATCATGGCCAGCTATACGTCGCGCTATCAAGGGCAACCTAACCAAATGGTTTAAAAGTGTTCATAAATCAACAAAACAACCAATCATCTCACACCACCAAAAACATAGCTTACAAAGAATTCCTGAAAAATATTCAGAAAACGCGAATGTCTTACGAAGAATGTTATTGCAAATTATGATTTTGCTTTTTAAAAACACACAACTTTAAGCATTTTAAGTTATAATGATAACAGCTGGCGAAAAGAAAAAAAATGTTACACCAACTATAAACAAACACGAATGTTAGAATTAGTATATTACATTTCCCCTTGAAAGGTAAGCAACAAAATGTATATGTTATTCTCTTGGTGTTAGAAATTATCTGTTTATGCTATTTGTACATGATATAGTTCTGGTTCTATTAGTCTAACAATGTTATTTCTAAATTAATATCCTCATATTTAATGAGTATATCTGTATGTGCAGGTTACCAATAAAAAATGGCGGAAAACACTATTGGATCTCTGAAAATCGGCCAAGCAAACTGCGTACTAGAAGCTAGAGTTTACGCAAATGGGTCTCTAAAAGTATCCCACAAAAGAAGAAATAGCGTTCTGCTGCATTTTGATAGACAAAGAGGTAAACAAAAATAAGTTTTACCACACTGTTGCAAACATAGTTATTAACATACTGATTAAAAAATCTACGTTTACAGAACAATGCAATCCAGGCAAATATGGACGTCAATAACACAAATTACTTTAACCCACTTCTGCAACTGTAAATGGTTTACAGAATCACTAATTTTATATGTGAAAATACTAAGCCGTATCTTCAGACATTGGAAAACAAAATAAGTCTCAAGTTTGGAAAAATCACATCATTTCATGCTCTTCCAGAAAAACAATCTGAATTCCCAGAACATCATTTTGAATTCGTAGCGTACAACCAGCTGTCATCAAGAGTTCCTTATCGTGATGAAAACTCAAAGACTGTATATCCAATGTTAACAAGTAATATTTAATAAGTTTCTAATTTAAAAATGTATATATTATGATATCACTAACACCTATAATGAACAAATTATCTGGGATGCATAAGCTCTATCAGCGATATAACACCTTTTGGAGATGCAAACAAAGGTCAAGGGTGGTTGAAAAAAGTGGATATTGAAAACTTAGAGTAAGCAGTATTGTTGAACAGCTGCATTTTTCACACAAGATCTTATTCAATCTTCTAATTATGACAACTATATAATACTTACATGCAACAATTTCCGTGTAGTGGAAATGTTGTTGAGTTCGCGATGTGGGATGATCTTGCAAAACAGTTTAACAAAAAAGAGATTGAAAAGCTATCACGTCCAATCATCATTGCTGTCAGTTCTTGCAGAGTTTTAAAATACAGAGGTATGGTTTACCAACGCAAACAAACAAACCAACTTTCATACTATCAACAATAACAATATAATGTATTTGCACATATTCGCAACTATCAGCTACCTCTGCGACATATTATTACATAAACCCACAAACACCAGAGGCTGAGTATGCTTATACAAAGTAAGTAAAACAGAAAAACTTCAAAATTCAAATGTCTATGCATACGTACACAATGCAATTTTAACCTTTTCCACCTACTAAAATGCAGGTTCAAGAAGAGATATGACATGAACCCCCCCTTCAGATATCCAGATATCGTTATGAAAATCTTGAGCAAGAAAAACTCAGGAACAAACAGACCTTGCATACACTGATACAGCAAAACCCTGAAACTTTCCCAGTTAGTAAATACATTTTCCGAAAACCCGTATTTCAACAATCGTGCCTATTAATAACTGAATATCTTCTGGTGTAAGGAGTACGCTTTACATGTGAAGCTACAATCACATCTGCTGCAGAAAATAGAAGCTAGAACTATTCATCCTATAGCGTGTGCAACAAAAAATCAACGAAAGTAGACGACATTTACAAGTGTGAAGACCATGGAATACAGGAACCACTCACCTACAAGTATGGTTCTAGGCCCAATACAATTACCCATTAAACAATAATCCATATAAATATGACCGAGTTAACAACGACGACACATAATAAAAAACAGGTATAATTTCAAGGCTACGGTCAGCGATGCAACTGCAGTTGCATATTTCACGTTTTTCACAAAGGCAGGTGAAAAAATCACCGGTGGCCCCTGCTCTGAATTAGTGGCTAAATACAAAAGCATGGATCAGCGTCAGTTACCCATCGAGTTGGTGAACATCATCGGTAAAACACCGATCTTTCAAATTCATTTTACTCCTTCCACACGGATGTTAATATAATTGATATCCATCCATCTCTTGAAACAGAACACACGGGTAACAACTATAAAAACCTACATACATCTGCAGTTTTAGTGATGACACCTAACGCAGTAACCCCAATTTTTTTTGACACAAAACATGATTTCAAAATAGCTGGTATCACATTGGATGCTACCACAACTGAAGTTACCGAAGAATCAACCAGCAGGGGCAAAGACAAATCAGGTACCTGCTATCCCATTATTACTAATGAAAAACATGATTATTTATTGCACATAATATTATACAGACAACTGATACAAACACGTAAACCACTACACATGAACAAACTTAAAATATACAATACCGTAGAACATAAACTGGTCAAAAAATACACAATACTATACACACAACTGATAAGAAGCTGTTCAAACTTTATTCTTCTCACAATCCTTTTAAAATTTGTCAACACTAAAATCTTGGCTTAGAAAAAAATATGTATGATCAAATCAGCACATAGTCTACTATATTTGGCTTGCCGTGATACATCCACTTTTTCTGTTTTAAATTTATTTAAATTAATATGATACAAAATATCACTCCCAACACAACATATAGTAAATACCGAACAATACAACACCTAAACAGAAACACATAACAAAAGACTGGCTGATAAATCAAAACTAGAACCGCAGAAAAGAAAACACACTTATTCAAAACACTTATTCAACACGCATACCAAACACAAAACATAAAAACTGCTTCACCAACATCTTCAGTACGGTATGAGACCTTTGAGTTTCTGAATAAACTCATCTTTCTTACGAGCATTTAGCTTTATTTCAGCCACCAAAACTTACAGTTTTGCCACGGTCTCCTTATCCTTCATTTGTTTTTTTACCATGGTCTCCTTATCCCCTATTTGTATTTCTCTTAAAAACTCTGCCATCTTCGAAGGCACATGCCGTACACCCAAACTATCAAGCTCTTCAAGAAACTGATCCCTGACCATAATCGTGTCATTAACTTCTATCGTAGCCCTGTTTATCTAACCCGTAAGCCTATAATCTTCACACACAGACCTCTGACAGTAAAGAATGAACATGGGTTCCCAATGTATAGAATTAGAAGAAGAACGTAACTCACCGCACATCGGCAACCATGCCATTGTTAACACTGTTATCAAAAAGACTAAAGAACCGAGTATGCATAAACAAATAAACAACCACACCTTATATAGATAGATAAAGATACAACCAAACAAGTGGTTCATAAAATTCCAAAAGTTTTTACCCATATAGATCACCCAAATCTTTAATATAGCAAATATACAGTAACTATCTTTCACGACTACAAAAAAAGAATAATATGGAAAAACATTGCTTACCAAAAAATAAGCAACATGCATAGTTACAAAACACCGAGTAACATAAAACGGGAACTAGACTTTCAAAAACCACATTAAATTTCTTTACAACACAAACAACTACTAGGCACACATAACTGGCGGCACTTTCATTAAACACAATTACAACATTCTGTTACCACATTTTAAACCAAATATGTTTCCATGACTTTCGTTAAATCTTCTAAATCACACGCGCATATCAACAACAACTATGAAACAATTTGCTTAACATAATCGCTAAAAACAACTCACTTATTATAACGATAAACATTTATTACACATCATAGAACACAAAACACAAAACAAAACAAATATCACCACTTGAGACTCATAAGTCATACCATTCTTATTACAACAACATAGACACAAACATCATCACACTTATCAAACACGACAACATAAACACAAAGACAAGCTAGGTATAAGAAAACCATAGCATGTTTATTCGACACCAACCTACATCATTAGAGCTTATGAACAAAATTCTCCATCTCATCAGCTTTCATCCCAACATCAATATTCATATTACGTAACTTTCAAATCGTCTTATCATCCTTCCAAAGATTCCCATTTAAAAACTCAGCAGTCTTGACTGCCGCAGCAATACCCGTCATAACTTCTAACTCCCGAATAAATTCCACTTTTTTGTCGTAAGCATTAATCATCTCCTGCAACAAATCGCTCAGTCGTACAACAAAATTACGCTCATCTGCTGTAGAGCTTTGAAAATACAAACTCATCATTTGCACCCAATCCCATCCACCAACAGCATCACACAATGCTCCACACTTAGGCATAGACGTCATTATTCGCTTCTTTAACAAACTATAGATACATGCCTATGACAGCAACCACTCCTTAAATAGTCATAAAAAAATAAGCCACACTCAATAAATTTAATTCCCTAACTCATTGTACCAATACAACACAGAATCAACTAAATCATGCCACAACAAATGCCACTGATATGAAATGACTACACTAGACTTTTCCTTTTTCAGACCATCCAGAATAAAAAAGCAGGCCAAGTGAAGTCACACACTTTGAGCCAAAACATATTCATAACCAAACAAATCAATATCACTTAACTACTGTTTTCCACAAACACACCACATGTCAAAACAAAAGAAACACTTACCTACACCGGTAGCAAACAATAAAATCCAACGCACTAAAACAGGCACCTGCACCTACACATAAAACCAAAAGAAAAATAATGATTTGACACTACAAAATGTAAATACAACAAGCACTGCACAATAGTTTGTGATGTCCAATCGCTTAATTCAAAAACAGTATTGCAATCACTGATTTTAAACTCTGATCACTTTGTGGAAAACTAGAAGGGGGGGGGGGTTTAAATAGTTTACCGCTTTTTAATTTAATGTTTATGTTTGTTAATAAAAACTTAGATTCAACTTTATATGAATTCAACGCTTGCACAATATAAACAATATACTTATCTAAACAATTAATGGGGTAGTATGAGCAAATAAGGTAAGACAAGAGATAAGAGTAAGAACAATCAAACCACAACGCGAGGATTTATAATGGTTCGGTAATGAAGCACCTCTTCGCCCTACTTCACTCCTCGAGCACCAAACTCGAGTGTGTTCTTCACTATGTCAACAAACTCCCTTATGGCGGAGAAAACCGTACACAACTTTCGCTTATATCAATTTCCGACACTAAGATTAGTGTCGGTTTCTAATCTTAGCTAGAACTAATCTATCACGACTCTCACAACTTCTGCACTACTTTCACGACTTCCATCACACTTCACAACTACACAAAATCCTCTTTACACCTTAGTTTGTTCACACACTTCTTCATACTTCCACTTCTACTTTCACGCCTAACCATACAATTGGATGAAATCACCTAGATTCAACTCTACTTATAACAATCACATAAGAATTTTTCTACTACACACTTTACAAGCGATTTTACAAATGATTTACAAATTGTGATATGGATGCAACAAGATTGCAATACACACTTGAGGTGTAATATTTCTTCAATTGATGATAGAAGTATTCTTCTCTTGCAATTGAGAAATTAAGCTTGGATCACTTGGAAACAAAGCTTTATGATTAGACGATCAAAGGATTTTAATGAGATGTCTGGGCTGTTTTAAATCAGAAAGAATAAGTGCAAAAGGTGAGAAAATAGTGGAGAAAAGTCCAGTATTTATAGGACAAACTGGAGGAGCATCAGTCTATGGGCGGTCCCCTTAAATAGGTGGGCGGTCCCCTTAAAATTAAGGGGGCCACCCTTGTATTTAAGGGGGCCGTCCTAGACTGGGCGCTCCTCATTTTGTCCTTTTGTGTAGGGAGAATTTTCTAGAACTTTCTAGCAGTTTTAGGTCCGAAAATTTGAATTTCAAAATGTTTATTTTGAATAAAACATTTATTTTAATTGTAGAAAATGTTTTGTAATGTTTACAACATTTTATAAAAGTGTAAGGTTGAGTTCTTCCCATTGCTTCATGTCGGGGCTTAGTTCTTTGGTGAGAATTTGATTTGGATTGAGAGAGACGGTTTGGTTTTTAATGGTACGGTCTACCACGACACGATCTAATTCAAGAAGTTGACGAATATCGTTAGGAGTAGGAAGATCAGTGCAATATGGTCCCTCGGTTTCTTAAGAATACTCAAGAGATGCAAGGTCTCATTCGTTTGTAAAAACGGCTTGACCATTATATGGAATTTTGAGGATTTGACCGAATTAAGCGAGAGTGAGAGTTATGAATTTGTTTTGAAACATAAACGAGATAATAAGATAGCCATATTCATCGGTTTGTATCGTAACTTGACTATAGAAGTCTAGAATAAATCTCGGAACAATCAGTTCGTTAATTTGAAAGAGACAATTGAAGCGAATGTTAGTAAAGAGACGCTCAATATTGTTGGATTTGTAGTAGGCTTGATCAACAACACGACCTTTGTGAATGTTGCGGTTTTCAATAGATTTGTAGAACTGGGCAATAATAGGGGAGATGCCGGGAATTTTGGATACTTTTGGGATGTAGGATTTAGTGAGAGATATATCGGTGGTAGTAGCTTTCGGCATTTTTGTCACCTAAGCAAGTTATCAACAACATAAAATGTTAAAAAAATATAATAAAGAAAATAAAATGAAGTTTTGAAAAATGACGAATGTGGGAAGGACTACTTCAATTTTAAAAACCCTAAAAAGTGATTCATATGTTCCTTAATTTATTTTTGACTTAATATAGGGCTGGTCAAAGAAAATTTATGATTTATATTTTCAACATAAGCAAAATACCCAAAAACACTTCCTTATTAATATAAAATTTGTTTAAGCTTGTCGAAAACTATACGTTAAGTGTATGTTTTGTTGATAAGTATAAGTTTATTATTTTTGACTTGACAAAAGTTAAATAGTGTTTGTTTTGACTCAAAATCATGTTTTAAAATATTAAACCAAACGCCCCTTTATTATATGCCTTTCATAAAATGTATCAATATATATATATGAATTATATATCTTAATGACTTATACAAGTTTATTGAGTGTTTATACAAGTGATAAAACTATAGTGACGGTTATTTTGACTCTAAAAATTGATCCTAAGAAACGAGCCAAACACTCCTTTATTTTTATAGAATTTTACTCATTGATTTGAAAAATATATATATGTATGTTTGGATGATTAATACTTAATTATTTTTATCATGTTTTGGCATTAATCAACAATGTGTAAGTTTAAAAATGCATATATGTAAAAATTCGGCTATATGTTCATGAGCATACATGTTCTTAAATTTTTTTGACTCAATAAGTGTTTTGATTCAATTCTATCAAGGTTGTAGTGTTCCTATGACTACGAGTATCAATGTAGTTATGGAAATCCTAGACCAAACTAAGAATTATGAAAATAATTAAAAACACCCAATTTGATTAGAAACAAAATTGGATGAAATCAAACTAAAGATGGTTGAAAAATTTACAATGGATGTTGTTGATAGACTTGTTAGTAATTGCCCCTTGCGAATTTTGGTTGATTTGATGATTTAAGGTTTGATTTTGAAGGTTTTGGTGTTGAGGTTTTCGTTTACAGCAGGTGGAAGAAAGAGGGAAGAAAAAAAATGATGTTTGGTATATAATTTCGACTATAAGGGGGTGTTTGTTTTCACAGATAGGCGGTCCCCTTAATTTTAAGGGGGCCGCCACCTGAAAAAAAATTTCTTTGAATTTTGGCCAGTTTTATGAGAATGAATATTGGCAATTTTTAATTAACCCATTGTTTAATTAAAAAGTTTCTTCGACTGTTTCGGACGAGATAATCAAGATGTCAATACATAAGATGATTTGGTGACTAGACTTCTTGCGAACATGATGAGTTAATTTCTTCAAACGAAAAAAATTAATTGATACGTTTTGAAATGGAAAAAGTCTATATTGTGAAAGATGAGATATTGGAATGGAGTTGAGACTTCAAAAAGGCGAATTTGATAGACGTAGTTGAGGCAAGCGTCGAGGTGGAAGGGAGTTTGTTTCATCTATAGTGGTTTAAGACTTTTCCGATGCAAAATCTATCTACTATCTATGTTAAATTATTATCTACTTAACTATTTTCTTCGTCTACGTAGTTCGTGGCCATAGAGTATTTCCATTTTAATTGTGGTCGCCATGATAATCCAGTGAAGAATGGTTCCTAATGACAAATTTTTTAAGACTAAAAAAGCCAAAAAATGGCATTTCTAGTGAACAATTCTTTTTAATACTAGTATATCATATAACCAATCTATAATTTACGTAATTCGAAAGTGAGAACGTACCTTAGCCTTCTAGAGCAATCACTTTAGAATCTTCAAGGTTAGAAAGCTTTAAGGATGAGGCTCTTATGGAATCCTATATTGAGTTCTTCACTTTGTTTGACGAAAGCCAACTGATGCTGGTAGATGATTAACCTCGGAAGATATGATCATTTAGCCATTTGGTTCCCATTGTTTCATGGACCGAAGTTATTTTTTCGAACATGTTTTGCACTTGATTCGAACACATGCACGGTGAACATCTTCCACATTGAGTAAAGCTTGGTTGGTGTGGATGATTCCACATTTGTGTGATTAGTGTTAGGTAATTGGTCTACTTGTCTCCTTAGGTTGAGGTGTTTTGGACACGAGGATGAATAGTTTCCTTTTTGTCTAGTGGAGTGTTTTAGACCTCATTGTGGGTTTAGTAAATCCGACTTTGGGTTTTAAGAAGGGTTTGTAAAAAACGTTATTACCTCATCATCACTATTGCAATAGGATTTTAGTAGTGTTTATAAGTATAAATTTTGGTTTTGAGTTTGGGTTTGATTCTATCAATTTTTCTTTCGACTCGACTTCTTGGGCTTTTACAAACTTTACTTGTTTGGTTTCGCTAGGTGACCCTTTGGTAAAATTAAAACCTAACCCGGATTTATCTCCGGAAGTTTTTTGAGAACTTATTATTTTCTTAAGTGAGTGACTACTATCATTAAATTGATTTAGTCTTAGATATTTCTTTTTCTAAGCTTCTATTTTTCAAGCTTAAGGTATGGACTAATTTACATTCTGCAATTACCTCCTTACCTTTTTCTTAACCTCGTTAATTTATCTTTTAATTCCTGACTGTTTTATTTTTCTAATTCCATTGTTGCTTGTTTTAAAGTTTTATTTTAGCCATGATCTTTAGGTTCTTATTTGCATGTTACTATATTCACTATCTAAGTCATTTTGTCTAGTGAGGATTGGTCATCACTTAAAGTTTCGGTTTTGAAAGTACTCCTCATTTGAAGGCTTGAAGTCATAAGACACTTTTCGTCATTCATCTTCGTCGCTATCTCCAAGATCCCTCCAACAAGACGCTTTTTGATTTTGATATCTTGTTAGTTTTGGGGACATTCTCCGACGTAGATGATTTGGATCTCCGTCACTTACCAGGAAGTTTCTTTCGCCTTTGCCATTTTTGTCGTCTTTATTTCTTTGGAATGATTTTCTCTTTCATGTGGGTTGTCTTACGATCGTCCTCGTCTTTTGAAGGAATTTTCTTGGATGTTTTTTACGGCCATGGGTCTTCTTCTTCTTTACTATCGGAGGTTGAGCTATTTCATCACTTGATTCCTTTCTAGGCCTTCAAGGAAAAGATCTACTTTGTTCTCTTGTGCTTTTGACGGTTTCAGATCTATCTTAATTACTTCTTCATATAAACCTTCAAATTTCCAATGTTCGTCTAAGTGATGAGTTGTTAGATTCTTTGATTCATCTATCGCCGTGACTTTGCGTTGCCATTTTGGATGTATGCCCTAAGAAATTTCCACAACCCCAATTCTTGCTAGAAAAACTTCATCAACCAAAGTTTTTTTTTTTTTTTTTGGGCTTAATAGACTAGAAAATAGTGTTAAATTTAGCAAATGCGTTATCTTATTGACTCCTCTTCCGGAATCATAAATTATTATATGTTGAACAAGAGATCTTTTTTGTTAGTCCTTTGGACTTATTATTACACTTGATGCTGTGATAACAAAGTATCAATTTCTTTTACGGTTTGACACATAAAAATTATTTTCGTAATATTTTGTTTTTCTTTTTTACGTGGTGGGCAAATAGCATTATTAAATTAACATTTTAGCTTCAATTATTTTTTGCAATGTTTCTTTTTAAGATCATCGTTTGTTTATGAAAAAGGTCAAATTCATCCTTTTTTAGTTTCGGATTATTTTGAAATAGGAGGAAAATCAACATCGGTAATAACATGCTAAAGATCTAGAATCTTTTGCACTTTCACATAAGTTTCGTTTTTTTTTTTCACCTTATCCAAATATTTTTCAATAAATAAATCCATCACTTTCAAATTAGTCGTTGGTCTTTCATAGATGCCTTTCTAAATATTTTTCTCCGATTCATAGATCGATTCCAGTTTTTAACTACAATTTATTTTAAAAGTCTTGTGTGACGTAGCTTTGATACCAATTGTGGAAAACGTAGAAGGGGGGGGGGGTTGAATAGTTTTACCGTTTTTAATTTATTGTTTATGTTTGTAATAAAAACTTGATTTGACTTTATGTGTTTCAACGCTTGCACAATCATAACATATACTTACTAAATAATTAATAGGATAGTATGAGCACATAAGGGTAAGACAAGAGAAAGAGTAAGAACAATCAAACACAACGCGGAGGATTTATAGTGTTCGGGCCACCCCCCGGTAACGAATGCAACCTTTTCGCCCTACTCCCCCTCGAGCACCAGACTCAAGATTTTTCTTCACTGTGTTCAATCAAACTCCCTTATGGCGTAGAAAAAACCGTAACAATTTCCTTATTATCAATTTTCGACACTAAGCTAGATGTCGAGTTCTAATCTTAGCTAGAACCAATCTATCACGACTTCACAACTTCTTCACTACTTTCACGACTTCACAACACAACTTCACAACTACACAACTTCTTCACACTTTAGTTTTCTTCACACCACTACTTTGCTTCTAATTTCACGCCTAACTATCACAACTTGGATAAATCACTAGATTCAACTATACTTACAACAATCACAAAAAATTTATCTACTTCACAACTTTACAAGATTTACAAATTGTGATATGGATGCAACAAGATTGCAATACACACTTGAGGTGTAATACTTCTTCAATTGATGATGGAAGTATTCTTCTTTTGCACTTGAGAAATTAAGCTTGGATCACTTGGAAACAAAACTTTATGATTAGATGATCAAATGATTTTAATAAGATGTGTGGGCTGTTTTAAATCAGAAAGAATGAGTGCAAAAGGTGAGAAAATAATAGAGAAAAGTCCAGTATTTATAGGACAAATTGGAGGAGCGTCAGTCTATGGGCGGTCCCCATAAATAGGTGGGCGGTCCCCTTAAAATTAAGGGGGGCGCCCTTGTATTTAAGGGGGCCTGGTATGTGCTTAATTATATATACCATTTTCCATTTAAAACGGACTTAAATGACCAAAAACGTACCAAAAATACATTTTATTTGTATGTTTTGCATTTATATTGTGTAGGTAACGGATATATAAGAAAAGGACAAAAATGACAAAACCGAGCACGGAATGGAAAGAGCGTGAAAAATCAAAAAGTCAAAGTCAAAAGTCAACCAAAAAGTCAACCCCGACAAAAGTCAAAGTCAAAGACGGAGCCGAAACCAAAAAAATACTTAATTGGCCAAGCCGCACCCATCTAATGGGTCGGGACAGCCCATTAAGCATTTATATTAAAGTCTTATAAGACTTAAGCCTTATAATAACCCAAAACTTTTTTTGTTACCCGGTCCAAGTCCTAAGCCCAAAACCATAACCCAATCCCACTTAACTGCTATTAACCCATCACCCCTATACCCTTTACATCGTTAGTCCTTAAGGACTAACATTGTTAGTCCTTTAAGGACAATGGGTGCAAACACTTGTATCAAGATGAGGGGCCAATTTTGCTATTTCCCCAAACATTTACCCTAAAATCAAACTACTGTACATCTTCCCCCAATTTCCCACCAACACCATGCCCCACTATTCATTGTCTTCTTCCTCTTTCCCCTGCAACAAAACAACAAAACCCATTAAAACCCACTTCACATATCTCATTGCCACGCTGGCAATCCCCAATTACACCATTCAACAAGGGAACATGACAAGAAATGGATGGTTGGGATCATAAGACTTGGACAACACTCATATTGGATGGATAAGATTGAGACTTGAACTCTCTCACACAACTAGCACAAAGGATCATCCCTCTTACAAAAGAAACACATCAAAGAAGACCAAGACTTAGCTCGTTTAGTATAAAATAGGACTCATTGTAAGCCTTTAGGCACCTTGGTGCACCGGGTTGCTACGTAAGCTGCAAGGAAAAAAAAAAAGCTCTAACAAGCAATTTTGTAAAAAAAATATATGCATCCAGCTATATATGTACCTTTTTGAACTGCGTGAACATGTAACTTCCCAGTTAGCTACGTTTTACTAGCAAACTATGATACGCATCTACAATATGCGTGGTAGTCAACTCTGATCTGTTTAAGACATAAAACTCCCGTAGTAAATAGAAATTATGATATGCCTATGTCATACACAAGATAGACAACTAATCCAACTTATCAACTTTTCAACATATGTTTACCCACGACTACTAACTTAAAATTCATCCTCAACCATTTTACCTAATCTTATTACAGACGAAAAAAACAGAGGTAGTGTCAAACCGATCCTCAAACTCACTTAAACACGCTACAGGTATACATAACTTATTAAAAAAAGACACAACAAAATAACAACCCACACAAAAGTTAAGACCAACACATTTTATTATATCATACAGTACATCCAACAAGTACATAGGACACCTCTCACACAGATTACACTAAAAGGCTCATAAGCACAGATGATAAAAAAAATACTAAAAACATACACAAACTGACCGTATAAACGCAACAGCGTATTTATTTAACACAAACGCGACACCTTCAAAGCGACACAAAGTAACCACTATTTCCATTTTTTATAAAGGCACATTTTGAACAAGCTTTTGAATGAACAACTCCTTCTCAAGAGCCCTCAACTCCAGCTGCCTCTCTAACTCACGCAGTTTCCCATCTTCGCCTCATCCTTCCTTAAAGTATCATTTAACAACTCAGAAGCTTTTACAGGAGCAATGACACTTCTAACACTACACAACTCATCAGCAAGATTTCTCCTATACTCACAAAACATCGTGAATATCCTCACGCACAGAAGTTATTAGCATTAGCAAGTCTTCTATCCTCGGTACATACCTATGACAAAGATACCTTAAAACCTCAGGCAATTCAGATGACAAAAACAATGGAACGAATAGCTCTGTAATCAGATGGTCGCCTATCCATTGTCACCTTTTCTACGGTTTTCCTAAAATCAAGAGAAAGAACTATTAAAATAATACATCCAAGGCTCCTTAAATAGCCACAAACATTCACAAACTATACTACTTTAGAATCATAAAAAAATAAAGACACCTTCACCAAATAGCAACAAACAATTGTATATCGCGAGGTTCTACTGACGCCTTTGACATGACAACATCACAATGAGTTCCAATATTTGCCGTATCAATTAACAAATAGAAAACCCGAACCTTACACAATGCCATTCCAAAAAATCACTACAACCAAGATCCAACAGCAATAATGCAGCTTCACCAAAAAAACTATAATAACTTACCACTTTCAGTCAATCCAAAAACAATAATGCAAAACAGCTTTCACTTTCTCAAAACTAACAATGTGCAATGTTTTTCTTTTGCTTTTCCCTTTCAGTTTTGAAATCGTCAACACTAACCACAATACTCAAAACTTTGACATGACAACACAGACAAGCGCCTTTACCAATATTGCCATATCATGTTAGACAAATAGAGAAAAAGTTTAGGCTCAATATTGCTTATTCCATACTAGGTAATTAGACTCGCTTTTTCCTCTTATGTTTATCAACTCAACATAGTGAATCTAACGCCATGCTACTAGATACAATACTTATTGTTGCAACCATATCGTATTACTTTTGTTCACTAAGTGAATAGACGATTAATATAAATAAGTGAATAAACATTCTCAAATATATAGCAAAATGTCAACAAACCGCTCATCTAAAACAGATAATTAACAAAGAAAATTTTAGGTAAACAGGTTACTAAGAAGATAAAATGCACCCTCACATTATTGCTCATAACAAATACTCACCTTTAGTTTCATACTATTGCAACCATCCTTTCACAATGATCAAAAGAATGTGACCCAAAACAGAATATGCACATCGCAACAACTAAGTAACTTACTAAAAAAACCCATACAGAATAACTCATGTTATAAAAGATCTCAGTTGTGAAAACAAACCAAAAGTACACACAATAACATAGACTTCATTCTCATTCATAGAAACTTGGTTTACATAAGATACAGACACATCCTAACACAAGCTTCCATCTAACTAGACTACATGAACATGAGTTAAGACACATACAACTACCATAGACAACATTCATACACACTACATAGACACCTTACCATACATACAACTACTAGACCTAAGATCCCATAAACATCTACATACTTAAAGCTCCACAACACTAACAGAGCCCACACAAAAGAAATATACATACCCTAAAAAGATTAGCCAGCATTCACACCACATGCACAAACCTAAGCTGCCTCATTCCTCTTGAGCCTCCTATTGGAGCTGCATTTCTCAGCAATCTTCAACTCCGTTTCCTTCATCATGAGACGCAAACGAATAGCCTTCTCAACATTATCCAAATGTAAGCGCTCTAACAAGCCTAAAGTCACATCACCATCGCCACAATCTCCCAAATCCCTCAGCTCAGCAAGCAAAACACCAAACCTCCTGACACTCCTCCAATGATCACGCAACATCTTATGATACTTACTCACCTTCCTAAGATCTGCACCCACTTCATGATGCAACACTGACACCAAACATTCTCTGGCAATTGAGAAACATGCCCATTAACAACACCTTCTTCACCAACTGAAAACGAAACATTTGAAGATTCAGCCATTGGAAGTTAACCGAATACTAAATAAAAACTAAAAAAACAACACGATACAAACTATGAAACATCGCCCACACTTATATAGGAAAAAAATTAGTGGAGACAGCAGTTCTCATCGAGCCACAAAAACTAAAAAACCATCAAACTTTCATCGGTAACGCAAATACAACCGGAGTACAAGAAGACTGGGAAATCTTTACTGGCCCACTATACTTAGCCCATTAACCTTTAATATAATAATCTTAACCATTTAAGTATAACGACTTAAAAAGAAAAAAATATAGTTGTTACATTTTTATAAAAGTTAACACCCCATAAAAGTGTAACACTAAAAAAAAGTAAAAATCCTATATAACCATAACGTAGTAAATGTACCACTTTATTTTGCATATGTTTTAAAAAAAATTACGAAGCTAAACAAAGATTAATGACATACCAAAGCTATAACACTTAAAAGTAACTCCTAGATAAAAATCGGACCCAATCACGCAACAGCAAAGCAAAATCCCGCGCTCCGCAGCGAAGCGCGGGCTACAAACCTTGTTTGATTAAAAATGGTAGCAACATTTATCACTAAATTAAGAGTTTAAATATTGTTTAATAATAAAACTTTTATTATTGTTTGTTTGTAACTTATAGACTTTTTTCTCGTAATAATTACAAATTGAACGCGTAAGTGTTGCATCAAATGCCACACTATAACCACAAATTCGTAAATATAATGATTTACCGTTATATACCATCGTATTACGAGAATATTTATCTGATTGTTTTTTATGCCGGAAAAATACTACTCTTCCAATTTGATTCTTATCATTTCTTTTAGGGTAAACGCCATTTATGAATAATGTACTTTATTTTGTATCTCATTATGAACAATGTACTCCAAAAAATACCATAATTAACCACCAAACCTGTTGATAGCCGAGATTTTCTACGTGTCAATTATTTTTTTATTTTTTTACTTATTCGCGGGTATTTAGACGGGTGCCTTTGATCGGTATGTTTTGAGCCGCCTATATTGTTGTATCCCCTTTTATAATGATGGTTATGCATAACATACATTACCACGATACATTAACCAACCCTAAATCCATATTCATAACCACAATTAACAAGACAAAGAATAATGTCATACAATAATGATGAAATCAACAAGAAAAAGAACAATGGTTAGTGGTATTCATTTGCTTATTTATTGCGTTATGCTTATTTCATCATTCCACATTAATCACAACCTCATTAATTTATGCAAATGGCAGAACAAGATTGGAGCAAAGTTGAAAGAACTCAAGATTTGGTAGGTGTATGTTAAGTATGGGAACAGTTGGAGTAAAAGCGGTGAAGCAACTGATGAGATGCTAGACGACTTATATAATTTTGCTATGTTGAAAGGTTAGTGTATTTCTTCCATTGTTTAGAGTGTTCAGGAAAATATGTTGCCTGCATTTAATCTGCCTGTAGTTTTACTTCAATAGTTGACCATTTATCAAAGATTAATAGAATATGCATTAAATAATGCAATTAAGGAAGGACTATGTTGTAATAAGTAAAACCCTTAATTGCTTCCTAGTACTTCCTTCTTTACTATAAAAAGAGGGCAAAGGAAGGGTTAAGGGTTGGTGATTTCCTCTCTCTTTAATCTAATATTTCTTTCCTTCTCTCCTCCTCTCATCTCTTCTACTCGTCACCCACACTCTCTCTCTACTCTCTCTAAAACTTTTTTGTGTAGTATTTTGTATGATAATTGTTATCGTATCAATTGGTATCAATCGCCATGGTATGATTTGAAGTGCTTTTCATGAAGAAAGTGCTCATTTTATGTGCTTTTTGAAGAATTTGAGGACTATGAAGACTATGAAGATTATGAAGATAAATTCTTGAAGAAAAAGCCATAAATTTGAAGAAAGTTGTGATTTTTAGAGTCTAAGGAAGATAAAATCTTGAACTTTTGCAATTTACTTTGCAAAAGTCACTCAAAAACATAAAATCCACGTTGAGTTTGAAGTCTTTTGTGGTCTTTGTGAATAAAGTTTCAAACTGTTGCAAAAATGTTCAAACTTTTGTGGTTTTCTTGCAAAAAGATTCAATCTTTAAGCAAGAAACATCACCGAAAACAACTCGGAAACATCACCGAAAAACCCCATAACTGACCCACCTAAGATCGGTTATAAGGCTCTAACCGAACCACCCAGTTGGTCACCAAGCTCTAACCGAACCACCACCACCTCAGTCGGCCACCACCTTACAACCGAACCATCACCACATCCGGTCACCCCCTTCCAACCGATCCTCCCAACCGAACCTCCAAACCCGGACCGAGACTAAGTTAAAAACTAAACCATAGTTTTTAAATTAGGGTTTTGGATTTTTAGGGTTAAAAAGGTTTTTATTATTAATTTAATAAAGTAGGATTAGGTTTTTTTATGGGTAATTAATGTGGAAAAGGTGATTTTTGGAAGATAGTGGATAATTAATTTGTGGTTAAGGTTAAAATTAAGGTTTTTAAGTTAAAAAAGTTTAAACTTTAAGGTTTTTAAATAAACTACATTGATAAAGTTATAATATTTTGACTCGGTTCGTGTTTACAATACAATCTTTCAACAAACTTTCACACTTCTTCTCATCAAAAATGATCCCTAATATCAATTCATACGAAGACTACACAATCAAATACAATGGCTACAATAGCTATAATGGCAGAGAATGTTATTGATGCAGGTTCTGAAAACCGTCCCTCGATGCTAGAAAAAGGCATGTATGATAGTTGGAAGACCCGAATTATTCTCTATATCCGTGGCAAAGAGAACGGTGAAATGTTAAAAGACTCAATCGACAACAGTCCATATCAACTCAAACCAGAGATTACTGTTAACGACACAGATGACGTTACTGACATCTGACATCCTCAAAGAGTTAAAGACCTTGATGGACAAGAAAAGTTATGTTATGATAACGACATCAAAGCTTTCAATATACTTCTTCTTGGATTGACAGTTGACATCTACACTCTCATCAACCACTATCAAATTGCAAAGAAAATATAGGATCGCGTCAAAGAACTTATGGAAGGCACAGAGATGACCAAGCAAGAACGCGAGTCTATGCTATATGATGAATTTGATAAATTCACATCTAAGCCTGGAGAATCAATCTACTTATACTATCTAAGATATGCTAAACTGATCAATGACATGAAAATGATTCCTATGACTATGTCAAACATGCAAATCAACACAGAGTTTGTGAATCATCTTCAAACTGAGTGGAGTAGGTTTGTCACATCAGCTAAACAAGCAAGAGATCTTCATAGTGTAAACTTTAATCAGTTGTATGCTTTCTTTAAACACAATGAAAAAGATGCTAAAGAAGTTTGAGAAATGCGACAACGATTTCCAGAACCACTTGCTTTGCTGGCAATTACCTACAACCCACCTCCTTCATACAACAGTCAGCAAATACAGTATCATACTCAACTATCTAAATTTTATCAACCATATCAGCACTATCAATCAAACACTCCAATAACCCATCAACTTATTCAGTCACCTCTACTTCAAAGCTATGCACCTACAGTTATTCAACAACCACCAACATTTCAACCTGATACCGAATTTGTTGCACCTACATTTCTTCCAACAGATGATCCTATAGCCAGTCTCAATAAAGCTATGATCTTCTTAAGTTCGGTGTATCGCTTAAGATTTCCTCATATAAATAACCAACTTCGTCTAATCCAAGAACTCAAGCTATAATTTAAAACGATCAAGTTATGGTTCAAAATGTTCAAGGTATACAGTCTCAAGGTTATGGGGGCAGTAGTGGAAAGAATCAAGCTTCAGGGGTAAGGGTTATCAATCCAGTTAGAAATACAGGGGCAAATCAAACAAGGGTAATCAGATGTTATAATTGAAATGGTGAAGGTCATATTGCTAAGCAGTGTACTGCAAAGAAAAGGGTAAAAGCCTCTGAATGGTTTAAGGATAAGATGCTACTTACTCAAGCACAATAAGCAGGAGTTGTATTGAATGAAGAACAACGGGATTTCTTAGCTGACAGTTTGGAAAAAACTGATGACTGAGGATCTCCAGTTACCAGCTACAGCTAATTTCAAGGCAGACCACGTTGATGCATATGATTCAGACTGTGATGACGAAGCTACAACAAATGCAATCTTTATGGCAAATTTATCTCCTGTTGGTTCTATCAATGATGAAACGGTTAAACCACGTTATGATTCTGACATACTCTTTGAGGTACCTCATTATGACACTTATCATGATTCTGATATGCTTAATTCTAATATACAAGAGCTGGGATATATTGAAAACATCATATCCAATAATGAGTCATGTGATGAGCTTATGAGTAACAACAATGTTATATCTTACACTGATTATATGCTTACTATTGGAAATGATGATGATAACTATGTTCCTCCTCTTGTATAAAAGAATGATATGATGTTGTTTGTAATTTAACAAATGAAATCTCAAGTAGAAAAATGTAACATGATAAATCAAGAGATACAAAGTGTGAGTGAATCATTAACCAGCGAGCTTGAACGATACAAAGACAAAGTCAAAATTTTTGAATATGCATCTAAAGATGGTTGTTCTGAAAAGAAGCATTTTTAGATTGTGAATTAAGAACTGCCATTTGTGATCGCAATAGAAAAGTCTCTGATTATGAAAAACAAATCTTTTCTCAACAAAAACAAATGGAGAACTTAACAAACCAGGTCAATTTTCTAAAAACTAAGTTTAACACATAAAAAAAGTATCATCTGAAAAATATGAAAAGAACATCAGTAAAAGTGTGGATTTGGAAAAAGCAAAAAAGGAACTTGAAAACATTGTTTTTAAAGTTGGACAATCTGCTCAAACAATGTATATGCTAACCAAACCTCAAATTTTTTATGATGAAACACATAAGACTGCTCTTGGTTATCAAAATCCTTTGTATCTTTCTCAAGCTTGACGGAAACAACATGCATTATATAATGGAAATGTCTTGATTGATAAACATAATCCTATATCTGTGTGTGATTCTGAGGAAACTTTGATACTTGCTGAAGAGAGTCGGTTGAAAATGATTGAAAAACAAACTGAGATTCATGCTAAACCGATTGATTGCTCAAAATTAAATAAACTCTACGAGTATTTTGTTCCACAAAAATAATTGTCAGCAGAACAACTATTTTGGTCTTTAACACCAAGTCCTACTGAAAAAACCCACTAAAGTTTTTCCTAAGAAACTCCCATCAACAGGTCAGGTTCTTCTAAATCTAAACAATGCACGAGATCTTCTCAGTAAGTTTGATGAATGCATTAAGAGGAGAACTACGTTATCTCCTTATCAGATTAGTAACTGGGAGCAATCAGATATAAAAGGGGCTTTAAAAAAAATGTCATACCATTTTCTGAAAACCTAAAAGAAACTTTCAAACTTTTTGAAAAATGATTTATTATTGAGGTTAAAGAAATGAAAGACATTTTTGGACAAATGAAAGACGAGGTTGAGCAATGTTCTGTGGCAAAGAAATGTTTTGAAATTAAAAAGAAACAACTTTTAATCAACAACGACCGACTCTTAGAGGAAAATATCTCTTGTGATATTATATGCACTTACTTGAGTTTGTTGAATGAAGTTGATAATTGTGGAAAGTGTAAAAGTCTTGACATTGTACTTTTAGATCTTCAAGAATCAAACAAGTCATTGTGTGAACTGAGAAAACATTTTGCAAAACTTGAGGAATACATCATTTCTCTTGACATTGCTTTTCAAAATCATAAAGAAAAAATGATTAATGATTCATGAACGAACAATAATAATCATTTAGTTCAAGCAATCAATAACCAATCTTTTGAGATAAATAATCTAAAAGTTCAATTGCAAGACAAAACACTTGTTAAGTTCAAGTAAAGTGTTTATTATTATATGAATTAATCTTTGTATAGTTTTGTTTAGTTTTATAGTTTTATTAGTAATTATAATGTAATAAAGTCTATTTTGGTCAAAGTTAAGTAAAATTGACCAAGGTTTGATCAAAGTTAGGAAAATAGAATAGGATTAGCAATAAGTATAAATACCCATCTAGTAGGGGTATTTATACAAGTCTTTACATTTTATAATTTACTTCTCCCTTCCATTTCTATTTTCTCTTTGAAATAAAAATTTAGAAAATGATGAAAAATACTCTCTAGTTCCTCTTCTCTATTTTAACACTTTCGTATGATTACTACTATGCAAACATGACATATAACAAGTGGTATCTGTCGCCGAGAGAGATCTAGTGTATGTTTCGTGAATCAAACCGAGCTTAACCATGAGAATTCTCGATCTACAAGCTTTCGTATCGATGAACAGTAGGTTTCGTAAGGATTAGATTTATGATTTGATGAGTTTTTGATCTTAAAACGCAGAATAATAACTTTCGTAATCATCAAATTGTCGGTTTAATATCTAGATTACAAAAAATACGTCTTTTAGGTTGAATTTGATCAAAAAATATATATTTAATAGCTTTTGTAAACAAGAAATAGGTTTCGATAACTATTTTTAGGCGGGAAAACAGCTTTCGTATTTCAGTTTTGGACTTTTGTATCATAGTTTTGGTTTTGTAACTATCATACATAAGTGATTTCTTAGCTTTCGTAATATAGTTAAACTTTCGTAATACTAAAATAGCTTTCGTCACATAGAATTTTATCAATTTGAAAAAGATAACATTGATATTATCACTTTAAAATGCTTAAAACTAGATTGATATATTTTTACTAGGTTTCGTAGCTAAGAATTTATGAAAGTAAGGGATTTCTTGGATTTTATGAAAGTAGTGGTTATTTGGGATTTACGAAAGGAGGTTTCATAAATTAGGGCTTTCGATAACCATTTGGTTTCATAGACTGTGGAAGCTTTGTATCACTAAGGTTTCGTAAATAAGAGGTTTCCTAATAAGAACAATTATGTTTCAGATTGTAATGCAAATATTAAGAATGTTGCTTTGTCAAAGAATTCTGATACTATTTGCATATCTTGTAATGAATGTTTGTTTTTTTGTAAATCATGATGCTTGTGTTGTTTAATATCTTAAGAAAATGCAAAAACGTAAAGTGGCTAAATCTGCAAAACAAAAAGTTAAAAGTGAGTGGAAACCAACAGGAAGGATCTTTAATACTATAGGACTTAAATGGATTCCCACAGGTAGGACATTTAACTTAGTAGAAAAACCATGCACCCCTTCTTCTAATGACGCGTCTGCCATAGTTGTACACCCTGGTCATATCTTAGATATGCTAAACTAAACTAATTCTTAGATATGTAATGCCGGAATCACTCTCTCTAAATGCATGTTCAATACAAAATTTCATCCCTTTAAATTGCATGATTTTGGATTTTAGATAATTATTCAGGATGACGAACTTCCACATTAGAAGTTCGAGTATCTAGGAGTCACTTAGGTTCACTAACAATCCGAAACCAAATCAAAAGTTGGGGATCCACCCTTTTGTAAATATGCTTTTCTTTCTTCTTTTTGTGCAGATTGTAGAAATTGTTCTTTGGTATTTAGACTCTAGGTGTTCCAAACACATGACTGGACATCGTGATAAGCTCATCAATTTTGTTTCCAAGTTTATCGCAATGGTCCGATTCGGCAACGATCATTTTGCAACAATTATGAGATATGGAGATCTACAAATGGGGAATATTCTTATTTCACGTGTTTACTACGTTGAAGGACTTAGTCATAATCTATTCTCCGTTGGGCAATTTTGTGATTCATATCTCAAAGTAGCTTTCAGAAAACACACATGTTTTGTATGGAACTTGGAAGGTGTTAATCTACTTTTGGGATCTCGTGGTTCTAATCTTTATACAATCTCAATGGTGGATATGATGAAGTCTTCTACAATTTGTTTACTCTCCAAAGCTTCAAAGACAAAATCTTGGTTATGGCACCGTCACTTTCTCACTTAAACTTCGGTACCATCAATCAGCTTGCTAAACAAGGTCTTATCAAGGGGTTGCCCAAATGGAAGTAAACTAAAGACCATCTGTGTTCGGCATGTCAAATGGGAAAAGGCTAGAAGGGATCCCATCTACATAAGCCAGAACCTAGTATAAATGAGAAACTTCAAATGTTGTATATGGATTTATGTGGACCAATGCGGGTAGAAAGTATAAACAAGAAAAGATATATTCTTGTCATCTTTGATGATTATTCTCGTTTTACTTGGGTGAAGTTTTTGAGAACAAAAGATGAAGCTTCAGAAATTATCAACAAAATTTTGAAGTAAGCTCAAGGCAGTCTTAATACTACGGTAACATATATTCGTACGAACAACGGCATAAAGTTTATCAATCAAACACTACGAAATTATGTGGAAGAGGTTGGAATTACTCATCATACATCCACTGCACGTACTCCAAAACAAAATGGTGTAGTAGAAAGGCGTAACCGTACATTAGTAGAGGCTGCAAGGACCATGCTTATTTTCTCCAAATCTCCGTTGTTTCTATTGGCTGAAGTTGTTGCTACTGCATGTTATACTCAAAACTGCTCCCTTATCCATGCCAGTTACAATAAGACTCCATATGAACTGCTCAGAGATCGCAAACCAGAACTCAAGTATCTTTACGTTTTTGGTTCTTTATGTTATCCAACAAACAATTTTGAGGATCTTGGGAAACTTTAGCCTAAAGTAAATATTGGAATCTTCATCGGTTATTCACTATCCAAGAAGGCGTATTGGATCTACAACAAAAGGACCAGACGAATAATGGAAACAATGAACGTACAATTTGATGAACTTACTCATATGGTTCTAAACAACTCGGTTCAGGACCCAAACTTCATGGTTTGACTTCAGGATACATTAGTTCAGGACTCATGCTTAACCAGACTGCGTCAACCTCAGCTAAACCTCTTACAAAGAATTTCAAGGATTTGCTGTTTCAACCAATTTTTGATGAATACTTTAAATCTCCAAGTGTTGTATCTATCCCCATTTCCGCTGCAACTCTACTTCCACCAGATACAGCCAAAGCTTCTTTTTCTACTTCCATTGATAAAGATGCTCCTTCACCAAGTACTTCACCAAAAAATGAAACTTCATCTCCACCAATAAATTCTATAAATTTTGAACCACATGAAGAAGTTACAGAGTTTGATAGTGATACATTTACAAATCCATTTGCTCCTCCAGACACCAGCTCAGCTAACTCATCATCAAGGATTGTAGACACTTCAAACATGTACACTTTCCAACAACCTCTAATTTACATAAAAAGATGGACAAAGATCATCCGTTTACAACAATCATTGGCGATCCATCAAAACCTGTTTCCATAAGAAGTCAACTTTCTACCGATGCTTTATGGTGCTATTTCCACGCTTTATTAGCTAACAAAGAGCCGAAGAATTACAAAGTGATGACATTAAATTACGTCACTTTTATAGCATTATTTATCTCATGTAAATAACCCATTTTTTATAATTATTGGAAGAATTGTTACTTAATCGTTTATATTTGAGATTTACATTAATTATGGAGTGCTTAGTGAAGATTAGCATAAAGGCACGCATTCTGGAGCTTAAACAAAGACATTTGAAGATTATTGTTCTGACATCCTATACGTCGTATCCATCAAAGAAGATACGGCGTATCTGTGCCTGCACTCCACAAGAAACCACGAAGATACAAAGTCCAATACGCCGTATCCAGGAGATATCCATACGCCGTATTCAATATAAAGTAAAAAAATATATTGGAAGATATCAAACGTGGTCCCTACTCCAAGAAACCCCCGATACGCCATATCCATCTCTCTCGATATGCCGTATCGACCAAGATCCAGACAGTATAAATAGAAAACCTAAAAATGGGTTTTCAGCGTGCTTGATCATATTTTCGATACCTTAACCACAAAAGTCGATTTTTAGAAGACAAGAAGAGCAAAAGAGGTCAAGCAAAGCTACTAATTCCATAGGAAACACCTTGTAATCTCATATACTCTTGTAATCGTTTGATTTTTGGTATCATTCGTTTAACTCAGTTAGTTTATCTTGGTTGGATTATTACTTTTGTATTGATTACAATGATTAAGGGCTAATATCCTTAGGTATTAGCCATGATTATGAAGATTTACATATTTGGTTTGTTTATATTGAATGCTTAATTTATCGTTGATTCCTTTTTTATGTTTTTCAATTTATACTTGTTTACGTGCTTTTGTATGCGACCTATCATTTAACTAGATCTAGTGACACCGACCAAATTAGCAAAATGCCGGGATGGCTCTCCATATAGTGATTTATATATCTAAATCAATAGGACCACAATTAATGCCCTATCTTTACCTTTGGGATATGTGAACAAGTTAGACTAGCAGGTGACCTAGGATCAACAAATAACGTAGTGATTCTTTTGGTAAAGACTTAGATAGTGGACTACTAGAATATAAATTGCCATAAGCAGTAAGTGGGTAAAGTCTCTATGAGCTAGGGTTTAATAAGATCACCATTATTAATAATCTAAGATAGATTATAATCAGAAAATAGTATGCTTTATGTGGATGCGTTTAATTGTGACAGAATTCTAGATGTCTAGGTTTTAGGAAGAAGTCCTGCCTAAATCTTAGAATGATATACCGTCTCAAGACAAGCATTCATTGCACTAAAAAACAAACCAACGTTTTAATTAGATTAATCATGGTTAATACAGTTTTCTTATATTTGGCTAGATCGCTCTTCTATCTTTTGTCTGTCTGCTTACGTGTGTTATTGTGTCTTAAATTGATCTAAGTTACCACAAAACCTGTGCTAGTCTCTCAGGCTGAAAACCCTCCTCCCTTATCTGTTAGAATTAGGATTAACATAGGTTTAGCATAGGTTTAACATAGAATAGAATTAACATAGTTTAAATTAACTTGGTTTAGTCAACCAAAATATTAATAGAATAAAATATTAGTTCTCGCTCTTAGTGATCGACACCCTACTTACCATGAAACTCCATCTGATCGGGTACACTATCCGTTAAAGTGTTGTTTTAAGTAAAGTCGGCAAAATATAAATTTAAAACTTGAAAACATAAATAACACCTACACGATGACAAAATCAAGTTTTTGGCGCCATTGTCAGGGAGTGAAATTTTAATCTTAAACTTTTATTTATTATTTTGGTTTTTAACATTAGATTAACTTAACCCCTAGGATTAGTGTAATTTAAATTAGTGTAAAGTTCTGTAAAATTTTGTATATTTGTTTATTTGTTTGTGTGTTTGTTTTAATTATTTCTATACGCTGTTCTGGTCGATAACTTGATACGGCCATCCACTTCAATTGGATACAGCGTATCTAACTATTTTATCAAATACAACGTATCCATTCAGTAGACTGATACGGCGTATTCAAGTCAATTGTATATGACGTATCGATCATCTGATATATTGATGATATCAAATAATGTCTATTTTATAGCATCATTTATCTCATGTAATTAACCCATTTGGTACAATTATTGCAAAGAATTGTTACTTAATCGTTTATATTTGAGAATTGCAGTAATTATGGAGTACTTGGTGAATATTAGCAAAATGCACGCATTTTGGAGCTTAAATGAAGATTTTTGAAGATTACTATTCTAAAGACCAATACGCCGTATCCATCAAGGAAGATACGACTTATCCGTGTCTATACTCACCAAAGACCACAAAGGAATGAAGATTAATACGCCATATCCAAAAGAAGTCAATACGCCGTATTGAAGATATAGTATGTGAATATTCTTAAAGATATCAAACGTGGTCCCTACTCCAAGAAACTCCAATACGCCATATCCAATCCCTTTTATACGCCGTATTGAACCGACTTCCAGACCCTATAAATACAAAACTCAAAAACGAGTATTAAGTGTGCTAAATCATATTTTCGATACCTAAACCACAAAAGTTGATTTTCAGAAGAGAAAAAGAGCAGAAGTGGTCTTGCAACGCATTCCAATCCATAGAAGACAACGTATAATTCCATATACTTTAGTAATCGTTCAATTTTTGGTATCATTCGTTAACTCGGTTAGTTTACCTTGGCTAAATAATTTCTCTTGTATTTATTATGACGTTTGAAGGCTAATACCTTCGGGTACTAGCCATTATTATGAAGATTTGAATGTTTGGTAATGTTTATCTCGATTTCTTGATTTATCGTTGAATGCTTGTTTATGTTTATCAATTTATACTTGTTTACATGCTTTTGTATGCGACCTATCAATCAACTGGATCTAGTGATACATACCAAGCAATCTAGAGTTTGGGATAGCTCTCCATATAGTGATTTATACATCTAGAATCATAGGATCGCAAATATTGTCCTACTAAATCTGTGTCTAGGATACGCTTCGGGCTTAACTAGTTAATTATATATTGCCAATAGTTTATTGAACGTGTTGACTAGAAGGTAAACCTAGATAATTCAACAAATAACGTACTGATTCCATTGGATAGTTAGACAAGTGGGCTACTATTTTATAAATCGCCGTTAAGCAGTAAGTGGGTAAATTCTCTATGAGCTAGGGTTTAACAAGATCATCATTGCTTTAATTCCTAAGATATATTAAAATCAACAAATAATGATGCTTTATGCGGATGCTTTAATTGTGACAAAATTAATGTGTCTAGGTCTTAGGAAGAAGTCTCGCTTAAGTCTTAAGAATGATATGCCACCTCGAGAGAAGAAATCATTGCACTTAATAAACAACCTAACGTTCTAATCGGATTAATAATGGTTAATCCAGTTTTCTATCATAAGGCTCGACTACTCTTTTATCTTCTGTTAATTAGCTTTCGTGGGTTAAAGTGTCTTGAATTGATTGTAGTAATCGACCAAACCCGTGCCAGTCTCTCAGGCTGAAAACCCACCTTTACCTGTTAGAATTAGGATTAGAACTAACATAGGATTAGCATAGGTTTGACTTAGATTAGAATTAACCTAGATTAGACAACCAAGATATAAATAAATTGATAGATTTAACCTCGCTTCAAGTGTTCGACACCCTACTTACCACGAATCTACCACCGACTGGGTACACTGCCCGTTAGTGTGTTGTTTTTGGTTAAGTTGGCAAAATATGAATTTAAAACTTGAATCATAAAAATAAACACCACATAACGACACGATCAAGTTTTTGGCGCCGCTGCCGGGGAGTGAAAATTAATCTTGATTTTTATTTTATGTTTTGGTCATTAGATTAGATCTAACCCTTAGGAGTAGTGTTATTTAGATTAGTGTATATTCTTGTATATTCTGTATATTTTGTATATTTATTAGTTTAATTATTTGCTTGTATATTCATATGTTTAATTGTTTGCATATTTAATTATTTTGCTAAATATACTGTTCTGGTCGATAACTCGATATGGCGTATCCACTTTCTGTCCAATACAGCGTATTCATTCAACTCATTAACACGACATATCCACTTCCATTGGATACGGCGTATCGATCATATGGAACAGAATCAGGATCCTGGTTTTTGTATTTGATTTCCGTGCTAAAAAAATTTCTATCTTTCTTCAGAACAAATCCTGCTGATATTTTTACCTTTGTTACATATAATTCTTATCAGAGCTAGTCGATTAAAGATGTGATGGCAGATAAGGGAAAGAAGTCAAGTATGGATACATTTGCGCCTAATGACAAAGCAGAATACTATTTCAGGATTACAAGTATTACAGTTAACCAGGAAAATGCTTATGAGCTGAAAGGGAAATTCTTGGATGATCTGCACAACAATCATTTTAGAGGAACAAATGGGAAGGACGCAGTTGAGCATATTGAATACTACCTAAGAATTATTGACCCAATCAAATTACCCAATGTCGATCATGATAAACTGAGAATTGTTGTTTTCCTAATCTCATTGGCTGGAGGTGCACGAAGATAGTTTGATAGAACCAAAGAGTTAATCACTTGTTGGGTCGACTTAACTGCTAAATTTTTAAGAAATACTACCCGCCTTCTTGCATCGAGGGAAATAATACTCCTGTAATAAAATGGGACCCAACCAATCCAAGATTCGAAGGCTGGTTGGCTAGAAAGTTTGTAAACTATAAAACAATGGATATATTCACCAAAGGAGCTTTCTGGGATTATTGAAAAATGGGCGATGATGAAATTGAGATATCTGATGATGAATCTTCTGCTCTTGAAGAATACTGGAGTGATAAGGAAGCAACCGCCGAAATTTCTAAGATTGAAACTGATGTTTTTTAATACGAGACACCTCTCTGCTTGGCATTCAATGAATTTAATTACCTTCTCAAAGTAGATCCGGACTTACTTACAAAGGATATTATGAGGTTTAAAACCTATGAAGACTATAAAGACGATTGGATCTATGAATGGAACGAGAATGTACCATGGGTATATGACAAGCCATGGCTTGATAATGGAATATGGAAGGAACCGAAACCAGTCGAACATACTTGCAAGCCTTTCAACTATAAAACTAGATGTTTGGAATGGCCAACCTGTAGTTGGAGAGAGGATGGTTATTGTAATGGAGGAAATTTTCCCGGTGCTTACCATATTGGAAACTCGCTCCATTACCAAGACCTTGAATGGTACGAGGCTTTAGAAGATAGCGAACTAAAAGATGAAACTTTGAGGAATAAAGCTATCATGGAGGGCTTGATTAGTGATGATGAGTCAAGAAATAATTGTTGGAAAAGATGGAAGAGCCATGAGATTTACTACCATAATTATGATGAAGGGGAATATGAAAACGAAACTCATGAAGAGGGACATGAGTTATGTGGTATCAAAACTCACAAGGTGCTGGTCTGCCAAATAAAAAGATACAAGATGATCAAATATTCGTTCAATGATGAAGAGGAATATGTTGCTGTAAAAGAAGACGAATACGACGATCTTACAATCACAAGTGAAGAGGCATGCTGAGCTTAACAGGAAATCTTTTTGATGATGGACGAAGGATGGATGGTTACGCGCACCGAGTGAGAAGTTGAAGAAAATTATAACTTAAAAACTTTTCTGTAAACAAAAGTGCTTCCCGGGAGACAACTCGGAATGTTATTTAATTTTATCGAGTCTGTCTTCCCAGACATCAATACGGCGTATCCGCTCCATACCATGCGGCGTATTAATTGTCTGGATGTTATCAGTCTTTACTTTTTATGCACTTTAAAAATATTATTGTCAGTTCTGTCAATACGGCGTATTCTTTCACATGATACGGCGTATTCACCAAAACTGACCCGTGTTTAGTTTGTTTAGTTTAAATTAAATTAACCGTAGGTACCAAGATAGGAATACACATGTTTTCCTATATTTTATACAGGACCTCGTGAAAGAAATATCGACGAATATTGGTAGAGAATTTACAAATCTGGAGATCTTAAAGTGTTGGAGTCTTGAAACATCAAGGCAGCTATTTAACACACTCTTGCTCAAAAAAACTCAACATGGAGAATCTACCGAGCAAATTCAGGGGAGTTTCTCATTCTAATTCTTTTTAATTCCCGTATTTAATGTTTTATCCATTCAACGAGTACGTTGTATAATTCAAGTGGGGGGTGGAATTAGAATGTTTAATTGTCCTATCCTTCACACTAAAATGCTTAATTTATGCTCAAATTTAAAAAAAATCAAGCATACTTTTGTGAAATTACTTGATACATAACCTGCACACAATAACCCTTGTTAGATATTGTGAGGATTTAACCTATCCGTTTCCAAATGTTTACCCAAATTCCACAAAAATATGAGTGTGTCAGTGATGTTGTAGACTTTAGAACTTGGCTTGGTATATCTATTCAAGACCGCAGTGATAAGTACTATGGATTTAGATGGAGTAACTTGTTTAAATTGGTAAATTTTAGGATTACACCCAAATCGCCTTTACATGTTGCTTATTGATAGAAATATGGAAAAGTATCGGTCACTTCCAATATAAGTAGTCATAGCTCGTAGTAATTAGTAATGTTATGTTAGTAAGCTAACCGGGCCAAAGATACATAGTAAGCCCATAACACAAGCCCATGGCCAGTTATGCTAGGCATATATAAACCCTCTCCACATATGGAGAGGGTGTTGGTTGTTCATTTGTCACATTTTTACTAAGCTAATATTATCCTTTTTTCCTTTCTTTCTCTAAGTGTTCATCCAACCATCTCTTTCTCTCTCAAAAACTCTAAGTGAATCATTCCATACTTGTGTTAAAATATTCTACAATTGGTATCAGAGCCATGGGGTGTTTGTGACGATGTTGTGTGCAGTTTTTATATATACTCGTTTTTTGGCGTGTGTTTGGTTCAAATCTATCAAACGATTTTCATCTTTTGATGGTTTAAAAACCATAAAGCTCTTAACTTTTTTTCTTATTTATCTTAGTATAGACTAGAAGTACAAGAAAATCTTTCAAACACCATAAAAAATTTCATCTTTTTTAGTCTTTTTGGTTAAAAAGAGAGTTTTGTACCAAGAATCTTGATTTCAATTTTTTCGTGTCAAAAACGTTAAAGTTTATGTTTTTAAGGTTTTATTAGTCTTAAATAGGTAAGAAGTACAAGAAAAATCGGGTAAAAACGTTAAAAAGTGAGTCTTTTAATGATTTTTGGATTTTGAGTTTCGAACTTTGGTCAGAGTGACTTATACGTATCATTGTGTTCAGGGCGATTTTGTATACAAATCATTTTGGTCAGGCGATTTATATATATAATTTGATCAGGCGATATATACATATCATTTGGTCAGGCGATTTATACATTTTTTTGTAGGCGATTTATACGTTGTTTTCCTTCAGGCGATTTATACATTTGTAAGGGCGATTTATACAAGTTTATCTTACACAGGCGATTTATACGTAATTACCAAGGGCGATCTATACATCTTCCTTTAGGTGATTTATACATTTTTCTTGGGTGATTTATACGCTTTACTAAGGAGAACTATACACGTTCGTTAGGTGAATTATACGGTTGTTCTTTGATTTGTAAAATCCCGTGAATATTCTATTTCTTGGTTTTCTCAAGAATTGTAAAATCCCGTGTATTCCAAAAGACTCAATTTCATTAATCAAAACTCATTTTAACACAACAACCTCCAATCACTGTTCGATCATTTTAATCTTATCACATTGAAATGGATTCAATTATTTCACTTGGACAAAAGAATACTCTTGCTGAGTGCATGATACTCTCTAGTGCAGACAACCGTCCACCTATGTTGGACAAAGACCTGTATGATTTTTGAAAAAGTAGAATGGAATTATACATGCAAAATAGAGAGCACGGAAGATTGATACTTGAATTAGTTGAACATGGTCCTCTCATTTGGCCTACGGTTGAAGAGAATGAAGTCATTAGAACAAAGAAATATGCTGAGTTATCTGCAGCTAAGAAAATTCAAGCTGATTGTGATATGAAAGCTACCAATATCATTCTTCAAGGACTTCCTGCTGATATCTATTCACTTGTGAATCATCACAAAGTTGCTAAAGATTTATGGGAGAGAGTTTAGTTACTGATGCAAGGTACCTCTTTGACAAAGCAAGAAATAGAATGTAAGCTGTATGATGCATTTGATAAGTTTACTCACATCAAGGGGGAATCACTTCACACGTATTACTTGAGATTTACTCAGCTGATTAACGATATGGACATCTACAAAATGAAAATGGAGCAATTTCAAGTTAATACTAAGTTCTTAAACAGTCTTCTACCTGAATGGAGTAAGTTTGTGACTGATGTCAAGCTTGTTAAAGATTGATACTACTAACTATTTGATCAAATTCATGCATATCTTGAACAATACAAACTCCATGCAAATGAAGTCCGTATTATGCGTGAACGCAATCAAGATCCACTTGCATTCGTTGCAAATCAGCAGATGACACCACCTTACTTCAACACTTATCAATCTTATTACAACAATCCTCAACTTCAACAACAGTTTTCACCATCACAACATGGATCAATTGTAACCAAGTCAAAAAACATGTATATATAACATTATCCATCACAAACTCAATTCAATCATTCATCCATTCCACCATCACATACATTTCAGTCTCAAATGAATCATCAAACCTCAACTGTTCCACAAGTAATTCCACAAGTTGCTTATCAATCACCTCAAGCTCCTAGTACTAGTATGAGCCGAGTAACTGTTTTGGAGACTAGTTTCGTATTCATGTATTTTCTCCTGGAGATGATCCAATTGCTTGTCTTAATAAAGCAATGGCTTTTCTAACAACTGTAGCTTCTTCAAGGTTCCCTTCTACCAATAATCAACTCAGAACTTTTTTTTTTTCCTCTAACCAGATAACATGCCACTTCTAGGATGGCGAGGGTTATTTTAAGTGCAAAAGTTTAGGGGAGACAGGGCAAAATATTCTGGTAGTTACATATAGGGAAATGCTACTAGTTAAGGAGAAATACTGCAAGTGTACAGGAAGAGTTGTTAAAATACTACATCTGCCGAGGTGAAGGACATATGGATAGAACAATGCACCTCAGCCAGATGCGCCCATGGATTGCAGCATGTATAAGAGGAAAACCATTGTTTAGCAGAAGATCAGGGAAGTAGACAAAATATTGGATGAGGAGCAACTCGCATTTCTTACAGATACTGGAATTCCATCAGATCAAGCTCAGACAATTATCCTCCACAATGCTGCTTTTCAGACCGAGGATCTCTATACTTATGATTCTGACTGTGATGATCTCTTGACTGCACAAGCGGTTCTTATGACCAACATTTCCAACTATGGTTCAGACGTTATCTCAGAGGTACCTCATTCTAAAACCTATCTGAATGATATGGATTAATCTAAAGTGTGCTGCATTGTAGGATTTTGAACAAATCAACAGTTATGGATTTTCTCAGATAATGAGATATCATTTAGCTAGCACTCATCATTTCATATTCTTAATATTTGCAAGAAACACAACATCCAACTGTTCAAGACACTAATTTGCATGGACAACAAGATTCAATGATTTTATCTGTGCATGGACAATAATGAGATATCTAGTGATAGCAATATCATTTCATATTCTTAATATTGGGAAAATGCTAATAAGGAATAGAATAATGAATCAATAACCGCTGAGCTTGAGAGATATAAGGAAAGGGTCAAAACTTTTGAACAACGTCTTAATATTGATTTAAGTAGTCGTGAAAAAATGATTGATTCTCAAATGGATGATATGATTAAAGAGAAACTTGCACTCAAAGAACAAGTTGACTCACTTGAGCAAAATCTTTCTAAACAAATCAAAGAAAAGGAATCTTTATTGCAAACTTTTGCAGTTTTCAAAAATGAATCCAAAGAAAAAGAGAATAAATATATGGAAAATGAAATTGATTTGGAAAAGAAGATTAAGGAACTTGATAATATTATTTGTAAAGCAGGTCAATCTACTCAAACAGTGAACATGTTAACTAAGCCACAAGCATTTTATGATAATACACACAAACAATCTTAGGTTATCAAAATCGTGTTTTATCTTAAGATTGCTCTCAACGATACATAACCAACGCTTGTATGATAGTGTTGGTTATGTTTATGGCCACATTTTGCTATGCACATTGTAATTGATGATGAAGTAACATTGATTTTGGAAGAAGAGTGTCGCTAAAAAAATGTTGATAGCAAAGGGATACCGGATGTTATTGCCAAAGAAAATTTCTCATAAACCTATCGATTATGAAAAATTAAATAGACTAACTGAAGATTTTGGAAAACATTTTTCTCCACAACAAGAAATTATCGGCTGAACAAACCTTTTGGTTTCATATACTCAATCCAACCATAGAACCTTCTTACGCACCACCTGTTTTAAGTGAATGTTCCCTAGTGTGAAACTACTAAGGTGGTTGGTGATGCATGACTAAAAAGCTTAAATTCCACCTCACCCAGTTTGACTCGGTGGTGAAGAAGAGGACAACACCTAATGCTCTTGAAGAAGGTGAATGGGGGTTTGAGCATAGAAAAACTGTTTTTAACAATGAAATTATTCTATTTCTAAAATCTTTAAAAGACATCTTTAATGTGTTTGATAAAGATCTTCTAAATGAAATAACAAAAGTACAAACAGTTTTTGACCAAATGGAAGTGGTTGGTTCAAACAGTCTTCCTGTTTTTAATCAATGTTTGGAAATTGCTAAGAAATAAATTCTTTTGGAAAATGATCGACTCTTACAAAAAATCATGTCTCAAGATGTATCTTGTTTAACTATGATGAATTCTATGTCTTTGCATAATAATTCTGTTTGAATATGGAAATGCAGGAGTTGGAATGGTTGTAAAAGTGTTTGGTATCTTGATGCTGAGCTTTCCAAATCAAAACAAGCATATAATGATTTTTTGAAAAATTACTCATGTTAATAATCTCATAACACCATTGATACAAGAAAAATAGATAAGAAGATGATAAGAAGAATTTTAGAGAGAAGTTAGAGAGAGAGAAATAAAGAGAGAAAAGAGATGGTTAATTCAAGTAAATGTAATCTTAGAAATGAATCAACACCCTCTCCATCCTTGGAGAGGGGTATTTATAGTTAAAACCAAGAGGCTTTCATGCCTTGGTATTTCTACGGGCCGGGCTTGGGATTACTTGGGCTTTCGCCCGATATACGTGACCGATTAGATTACATAAAGAGCTTGTTTACCCGTCTAGACTATTACAACGTTACATATTAAAATGACCAAGACTTAATATTCTAAATGAATGAACTTTCGTGTTTGACTCATTATTTGAGGCTAATAATCTCCCCCGAAGTGAGTTCATTGTGACCCTCCTTCGTGAGATCAATGAGATTGCTTTTGTCGATAAGCTCTTGTGATCTTTGTCTCTGTCTACGTTGTAGGCTTGTTCCTTCATGCTTTGTGATCTTTGATCTTTAGCCTTTGTCATTGTCTTTTGACTTTATCTTTTTCGTCCGAGATCTTTAAATCTTTATCCTTTCGTCTTGATCTTCTTTGCCACCTTGCGATCTTGTGTCTTGACCAACATGCTCATACTTTACATCATCTTGAAAGCTTGCTAATAATCTCCCTTGATAGACTTGATATCTTTGAAAGAAGATCTTGTATATCAGAGTTTGTGCGGAAGTCTTTATCTTTAATTCTTGAGCTTTCATGATTCTTGAATCTTGTTGCAGTATAGAATGGTCTTCTGTAGTATTGAGCATGCGCATGTGGTATGAATTCAGACATTCAGCGTGAATGAGGCATCACCATCTCCATTTTATGTATCCTGAAATAATACAGTTAGAATAAAGGGCGTGGACGAATATGGCTTTGTCATTGTTTTCGAATTTGGTTAGATTAACCTCCGGTTCTGTTTAGGACCGTTTTACAGTATAAATACTGTACATGTGATCAGGTAGATTCAATTTAGAAAAATCTCCTTGACAAGGTTTCCAGCTCAAAGCGTAGGATCTTCTAACACAAGTTGTTGAGAGTAAGATGTATGCCATGCTTGCTAGTTCTCATTCTGGAACGTCTCAAAGCAGACAACTCTGGGAGGTAGATGTGAATCAGTAAGTTACTATCTTTCTGATTATGTTCATCAAATTCAGTTTTGGACCTTTACTCGATTTCAGTTGACAACATGCTTGATCATATAGAATCTAGTATACGTCGCCTACCTCAGTGCTCTTTGATGATGACAATAGTAGAAGGAGTTGCATTCGTCATTGTGATTACTAAGAGTATCACTCTGGAATTTGTTTTGGCAGAAGTATACAGGTAACGCGTAGGTTATTGTTAACAGCCTTGAATGAGCTAGGGTTTAGTTAGAGCACCATTATTAATCTCTTAAGATAGATTATAATCAACAAATGCTTACTTTATGCGGATGCGTCTAATTGTGACAGAATTAGCGTGTCTAGGTCTTAGGAAGAAGTACCACCTAAGTCTAGGAATGATATGCCTTTCGAGATAAGTCAATCATTGCACTAATAAACAAACCTGCGTTTTATTGGATTATTCATGGTTGATACATTTTCCTTACATTAGTTCTTGACCGCTTCTCTATCATTTGTTTGTCTTCTTATGTATGTTTATTGCTTTACTTGTCATCAAAACCTTAGGTTAGATAACTAAACCTCGTGCCAGTCTCCCAGGCTGAAAACCCCCCTTTTTGCATTAGTTTTAGGTTTAACTTAGATAACTAAAATACTAATAGAATTTGGAATTAACGATCTCGCTCTTAGTGATCGACACCCTACTTACCAATGAAGCTACATGTTGACCGGATACACTGCTCGTTAAAGTGTTGTTTTTAGGTATAGTCAGCATAAAATAAATAGTAAAACTTGATACATAAATAACACCTACACAACGACACATCAAGTTTTTGGCGCCGTTGTCGGGGAGTGAAGTTGTTTAATTCTTATTTATTAGTGTTTTAGTTTAGTTTAGCATAGATTAATTTGCATATTTGTATGTTTGTTTTGTGTGTTTGCTTTCTGCATTGTATATTTTTGCATATTGTGTGCTTGTGTATTCCTGCATAGTTACGGTTCGCTGTAACTTTCTGAGTCGAATACTCAATACGGCATATTCAATTTATTGAAATACTTTGTGATTAAAATTTGTCTTGAAATACCATGGGGAAAACTTTTTCTTAGCATGAATTACATGGAACATAAACTTGCTCCCCCTCAATTTTACATATGTTTGACACCAAAAACAATGATACCAAGTTGTAAAATGAATATAAAATTGAGGTTGAACACTTAGTCATCTTATAACTATCATTCTATTGAATTGTCATTATTATCTTGTTGTTATTAAGAGACTTTTTGGGAATGGTTTGAATACATAAGAATGGTCGTGAGATGATGTATCCAAACTCATTAAATGTTGTTTTTCGAAAAACTCCCCCTTGAAAGATGGAGTGTTGAACACACAATTTTGAAAGATTATGAATTGTCAGTGAGATATTCTTGAAAAAAAATTGTGTTCAACATTTTGAAAAACATCATGTTAGAAGACTTCTCTTCCAACTCTAAGGGTAAGCGCACTTATGCGTACACTATCCTTTTTCTTGAGCTCAAAACTTTAAATGTCTTGTAAGAACAGCTCAAGACCGAGAAAAGTTGAATTTCTCGTTGTTAGGATAAGTTATCTTTATGGATAAACTTTCCTTTATTTGAAGTCCGGGTTACGTACTGATATTTGCACATAAGCCATCAAGAAAAATTAGAAATGACATGTTTTAAAAGCATTTGAAACTCCTGTTCGAACTTCATTTACACGCCCGTGTCGATATTAATCAACATTTCTAGGTACGTAAATGTTATCGATTCCAAGAGACATGTCGAGAAGAATATTTTTTGAAACATTTTCTGATTTTTTTTTTGATTTTGTATTTTCTTTTTGAAATTTTATATTTTTGTATTTTTCTTTTTTTTTCAAAAATATGTACATGTTGATGTTTGATGAGGTATCAAGCAGATTCTTTTGTCAGAACCTCCAGTTCTGCTGGAGTCAAACATCTCATACCAATTTGCCTGACAAGATACTGAAACCTATCTTCGGGTAAGGCTTTAGTAAACATATCAGCCAATTGGTATTCAGTTCTGACAAAGTATAATTCAATTATACCATTTTCTCTCTCTAGTTTCTCTCTCTAAACTTCTTCTAAGGATATGCTTGGTACGGAGGCTGCAACGGGGTTGGCATTGATTGCTATGGCCGACGAGAGTCGCAATAACATGGTATTTTGTTGTAGTTGAAGCCATAATCCTTGAACCTGTGTCAGGCATATTTTGTTGTAGTTAAAGCCATAATCTTGAAGTTGTGTCCTCATCCACATTACTTGAGCACAACTTGCAGATAACGCTACATATTCAGCCTCTGCGGATGACATTGCAGTACAATCTTGCTTCTTTGACATCCAGTTGACTAACTTATCACCTAGGAACTGTATTCCTCCAGAAGTGTTTTTACGAGTATCAACGCAACCGGCATGATCGGCATCTGAAAAAGCTGTTAGTTCAAAGCCAGAACCCTTCGAATACCAGAGTCCCATGTGAATGGTACCTCTTAAGTATCAAAAGATCCTTTTAACCTCTTTGAGGTGTTTTTCAGTCGGTCTTGCTTGATATCTTGCACAATAACATACAACTTGCACTATGTCTGGTCTACTAGATGTCAGATACATGAGTGACCCGATTTTGCTATGGTAGTCAGTTTGGTCTATGGGTTCACCACTCAAGTCTGCATCTAATTTAGGTTTCATAGTCGTTGGTGTACCAATGCTTTGTCCTTTTTCTAGACCATGTTTTTAAGAATCTCTAAAGTATATTTGGCCTGATTGATAAAAATACCGCATGGGGATTGGTGGATCTGAAGTCCTAAAAAGAATTTCATTTCCCCCATTAAGGACATCTCAAATCTACCGTGCATTAATTTTTCAAAACGTTTTGAAAATTTAGGGTTTGTGGAACCAAAAATAATGTCATCAACATAAATTTGCACAAGTAGAATGTCCTCCCCGTATTTTATCGTAAATAGGGTCAGGTCAATGATACCTTTAGTAAAACCTTTAGAAATCAGGAATTTTGAGAGTTCATCATACCAGGCTCTCGGAGCTTGTTTCAATCCATATAGAGCTTTCCTTAGACGGTAAACTTTGTCTGGATGATCAGGATCAACGAATCCGTCTGGTTGTGCAACATAAACCTCCTCCTTCAATGGACCATTAAGAAATGCCGTTTTCACGTCCATCTGATAAATTGGAAAAGACTTGTGTGCAGCATATGCGACAAAGATCCTGACAGCCTCCAAGCGAGCAACTGGAGCAAATGATTCTTCGAAATCAATACCCTCTTCCTGAGCATAACCTGTTAGCCTTAAAATATGTCGGCTAATACAGAATTACATTAGTATAAATAGGTAAGACTCACAGGGACCTAAAATGTCTAGTTAAGATAGTTTAGAGAGTCAAGACCTATATATATCCCCTCCATACTTCCATGGAGGGGTGAGGATTCATTTTACTTGTAATAAGGTGTGTGTTTCTCTCTCTAGATAACATACATCTTCCCTTTCTCTCACTAAATAATATGGCTAAACATTTGTTCAATCCTCCCCGACCTCCGGATCATGCCTCTTGTTATGTGAATATCTTGGGATAACATTTGGTATCAGAGCTGCAAGGGTGTATTGTATCATGTGTTTGTTGTTCCGGTTACTGTTCATACATTGTTCATGTCACTGTTCATGTTACTGTTCACTCGTACTGTTCATTGTTTTTTTTAAATAAAGTCAAGAACAGGTTGTTCTTATATGTTGTTACAAGTTCTGTTTCAATCTGGGTTTACATCTGTTCATTTTTTAGTGCTTAAATGTCAAGAAATAAATATGGGTTCATAATATTTCTTAGTTGCGTTTTGACTAAAAGAAAAAAACGAAAGTACATATTGCGTTTTGGCAGGTTGCGTTTTGGTTCACAAGATTATTGCGTTTTGGTATTGCGTTTTTTCTCGGATTGCGTTTTGACATTGCATTTTGTACCAAGTTGAAGACCTTTACGATTAAAATCTAAAGGACATGCTGCCCAAATTTTTGTACCATTGCGTTTTGTCTAAAACTGCAGATTGCGTTTTGACTCGCAAGACCATGTTGCGTTTTGACTCCCAAGACAGGTTGCATTTTGTTAAACCAAGACCCAAACGGGTAGCGTTTTGCCTTGGGTTTGATTGCGTTTTGTTATACCACAAAGAGTAAACAAAACGCAACAACAACTTCAACAGACAACAACAATCTCAACTATAACAACCAACAACAATCAACAGCCTCAATCACTCAGCCTTCGTCACAATCACACAACTACACTCAAATCCAACTCATCCTATAAAAACTCATCGTCATAATCAACCAACAATGTCACAAACTAAACCTATAACATAATCTTCAACCATCTCACAACTCCATCTCCAATCATCAAACACGACTCGAACTAAAATGATATAACAATCTCTGATTCGTGTTTTTCGTGTTGTGACATTAATCGTCAAATCCTAATAAAGATCATTAACACGAAAGA
>BQNB010010897.1:0-34495 GCA_026074375.1 Tanacetum coccineum
CTGAACGATTACTAAATTATATGGAATTACACGTTGTCTCCTATGGAATTGATAACGTTGCTTGACCTCTTCTGCTCTTTTTCTCCTCTGAAAATTGAATTTTGTGGTTTAGGTATCGAGAATATAATTTAGCACACTTAAAACTCATTTTTGAGTTTTGTATTTATAGGGTCTGGAAGTCGGTTCGATACAACGTATCCAAGGATTGGATACGGCGTATTGGGGATTTCTTGGAGTAGGGACCACGCTTGATATCTTCTAGAATATTCACATACTATATCTTCGATACAACGTATTGAGTTCTTCTGGATACGACGTATTAAGCTTCATTCCTTTGTGGTCTTTGGTGAGTGCAGGCACGGGTACGCCGTATCTTCCTTAATGGATACGGCGTATTGGTTGTCAAAATCATTAATCTTCAAAATATCTTCGTTTAAGCTCCAAAATGCGCACCTTTTGCTATCTTTCACCAAGTACTCCATATTTATTGCAATTCTCAAATATAAACGATTAAGTAACAATTCTTTGCAATAATTCACTACAAGAAAAACGGGTATTTGGGAGGGTGGAAAACCGTGTCAAATACTCAAAAAACCGTGCCAAATGCTATTTGGCATGGCTTTGGCAAGCTTTTTGCTCCATCCTAAATATGAGGGTGCCAAATACATTTGGGTCAGGCTGAAACCGTGCTAAATAGTATTTGGCACGGTTCATGGGACGGTTTAACTTTAGGGTACCATGCGTGATGTGTTTGGCACGACTCATAATTTTCCGTTCCAAAAGGGGCATTCGTCACATTTTTACATCCCGTGCCAAATACGTATTTGATACAATTTTTATTTACCATGCCAAAATTAATTAGGACGGTTTTATCTACCGTGACAAACGTATTTGACACGGTTTCCATTTTTAGTGCCAAACGTATTTGGCACATTTTTATCCATCTTGCCAAAAATACATTTGGCACGTTTTTGCACTCGTTATAAAAATCATTTGGCATGGTTTTCATTCATCAATTAATTATTTGGCATTGTTTGCTTAACCATTGCTAACATGTATTAGCACACTTTCGTTACAAATATGTTTTAATAAACCATCATATCAACCAACCATCTCAAAGTTTTGCAAATATAGTTCAATCAAAGCCAAAAAGGAACTCAAATTTTATTAATCATACATAAAATCAAGTCAGCATGGTCACTTGAATACGATAAAGTAAAAAACAATACGTCTAACATCCTTGTAAACTTTAGTCTTTAGAATGACAAAATTATAACTAGAACTCAATATAAATCACTAAGACGATTTATTACTAACGGAAACGAACAAAGCTCATCGGATCAAGTCTTCGTCATAAACCCTGCATAATATAATATTTCAACATTAGGAATATGTAAGAAACAAGAAAAAAGTTCGATAAAGAAAATAGCAATAGAAAGGGTATACAATTTTTAAAACGGGTCAAAAGTAATATATTAGTTACAATATTTTGCTACTACTCCTAGTCCTATAAAAGAATGTAGCTTGGTTGACCTTTGAAGTTAAATATTAGTTGCATTATTTCTTATTATACATGGAACACCCTATAAGGCACTATGTGAAAGTGTTTGATATCTTTTATTTGTTACTTCGAGTAGTCCAGATACTTTATTTCGAAGAAAGTGTTGTAGATAATTTTTGAAGGTCAATTAAAAATACTATACATAGGATAATTACAATCATCCAAGTCATCTATAAATCTTTGAATAATAGAAATTTAGGCTAAGTGTATAAGGCAATCAAGGAACTCAATGTAAGAGATTTAGTTCAGATGCCGTATTCAAGTTTGTGTTGTTGCATTTTTTTATAAATCCAATGAGTAATAGACATTATAATTACAGTTTCGTCAATAGAAAGAGTGACAAACTGAACCGTGACAAAATTCCACTACGGTGAAATTTTTTTTTTTTTTGTTGAGCTAATGAGATTGCATTCGATCAACCTCCTTTCTTTCTTCCAGCAACCAACCTCCCAATATGCATATATCCACCACTGATACAGATTAGGCATGTAAAAGGATCACAATAATTCAATGTGAGTATCTGATTAGGACTGTCTTCTTTGAAGTCAAAACCAAGGGTGGCGGTTCCTTATAATTTCCGCAAATGATTCCTTTTACTGAACCAAATAGGTTAAAGACAAGTTGAGCAAATCAAACTAACTAACTTATCATTAACAATTTAAAATTAACACATAACGTTACTATTATGCAACTGATTACTTGCCCATTTAGTTCATCCTAAAAAAATGAATTATAACTTAGGGAATTCAACAACAACTGATGCATTATTGTATCATCGCTGAATATAGAAGGTATATACAGAGTTACACATATTATGAGCATTCTAAAGGATATATATACTTAGTTACACATAATATGAGCAATTTGAAGGAAGAATATAGTTGCTATCGACCATCTAACAGTTTTATAGTAATATCATTAACAGAAACTGATGTTGGCCCTGATGAAATAGATCTATGTTCAGGCATTTCCTCTTCAGCAAAAAATGCAGGCTGTTTAGGTAGAGGCAAAGCATTCTCATTACCTAACATGAGAACCACTGACGACATAGTTGGCCTATCTTCTGCATAATGTTGCACACATAACAAATCAATATGTATTGACCTATCCATTTAATAAGCATCAACTCGTCTCTCTCTAATATCATGCATCCTGCATCTGCGCATAGTAAACTGTCCCTCACTGTATGTATGTTAATGCCTGATCATGCTTCTATTTAAACTTTTTTTCTTATAAAGCATATGATCAGCACCTTGTTGATGTGTCCAGTAACCGGGTACGTTGTGGCACAGACAGAAAATACGAAGCACTTAGCCAAGTTGTAGTAGCCTTAGTCAAGAGACGACAGAGCAAAATAAACATGTTGCATTCATCCGGAGAAGTTTACAAATAGGCTATGTTGGCTCTAATTTGAAATGCACAATGAGTATATAGTCATAAAATAGCGTTTGGAAGGGCAAGACTTTAACTTGGTCTCCGCTTGTCATAAGTCATATAGCCATGGCAAAAAAGTGAGCCATAAAAACAAAGTTGCACTAAAACATATCAAATGATATCTAACCTGATTACTCTACCCGCTTATTTTAGAATGAAATCAAGCAAATAAGTAGTTATATATAAACACTTAAAGAGGTAATGCTCCTTATCTGCGTAAAAATAAGCACGGAATCACCCGAGTAAGCATTCTTAAACAAGATAAATAAATGATTGAATAAGACAACATTTTAGTATATGTGAGTGTATAAATGCAAAAGTAAAATAATGGCAATAACATTCAGGACTAACTATATGCAGAAATGCAGAAACAAACATATAATAATAGCGTTTGAAACTCAGACTTTGCGCATAAAAAAAAACAACGTCAATTCAAACTATCTGTATGCGTGATAACCAAGTTTACTAAGCAATCCGAAAGACATAACCACATCTAAGAAAAACAAACTAAAAATACAATATCTAAATGGTTTTTGAAGTTGTTATAATACATGTATGCATTTAGAGTGTCTTTGATGGAACTCCTTGAGCTACATAATCTAGACCAAAGACATTATTATGCTAAGACATAACAAACTAACAAGTAAATCAACTTCTCTTGGTAGTTGGATATAACATGGATTTATCATTCTTGTACATACATTTATCTTAAAACATAATACTCGAAAACAATGAGTAATCTGTTAACAAAACATAGTACATACACTTTCATGTTCCATTAAGGTATTAAAACATTCATCAACACATCTCAAATAAGTATAAACATAAATACCATACACATGATTGATTATCAAATACAACTTTTTTTACTTAATTCACATAAACCACATGCTTATTTAAGAAATCATACTAATATCTAATAATTAAAGAAATAAATCACTCAATTGACCGATTTACAGATAGAAAAAGGCATAATTAAATCACACTATCAATTAATTCAATATTGAAAATTATTGATTTCATACCTCAAACTATCAAACCCTAGGTGCCGAATTGCTTTGCCATGTAGTTAAGGTGTTGAATAATTTTAGGGGAAATTACTGGACTTGAATTTCAGTATATGTATTAAGGAGATTTCTTTGTAATTTCATATCACAGTTATGATATTTGTGGAGTGAAAGTAGTGATCGCATTGGGTTAGGAGGGAAACACTAGAGCAATGAAAATAATGGAGGGATATTTTTTAAGCAATTTATTTTGTGTGTTTGATATAGTTTTTGTAAAGAGTAAATTACAAGGATGGTCCATGAGGTTTGCCAAAAATTTCTTCTATCGTATCTCAAAGTTTAAAGTTGCATGGGAATTTCTTATCTTTGTAAATAATAACACTCGTGGTCCTTTTTTTAACCGGGTGCTAAGTGGACTCTATTATCAATGTACAACGTTTATCCCTTTAAAAAGGGTAATACAAAACGAAATAAAACTTGTAAATTGATAAATCATAACCACTTAACACTAGTTAAAAAGGGACCACGAGTGTTATTCTTTGCAAGATAGGGACTGTCTATGCAACACCAAACCCTATTCGAGGTCAAAAAAAAACATGGCTCATTGTTTTGCTTACTGATCTCAAGCACTAAGAGTTAGATGACGTTGTCGGCGGCTATGGATTCAAATTAAATTCCTAAAAATGCTACCGGAATCATCGCCTCCACCGATCTCAGACGCGCCATCACTTGTTATAATTTCATACATAATCAATAAAAAAAAACTTTTGTTCCAATGGGTGGACTGATTTCAAATCACTCCTTGATTCTTTAACAGATAAACTATCTTTTGTTTTGTTTTATTAGTAATGTAGTTTGCACTCCAGTTCGAGCTTTCACATTTCTTCTCTTTAATTATGTATGAGTATTAGACGATAAACAAGTATTAGCGGGCTCGGTCCAATTGTGCAACGGGCGATATCCGTCAGGATGAATAAGATACGGATTTCACATCATTCTAAGACGTACATATAATGAGTCAAAGACTTCAATCCGGGTAACCTGAACATAGATGACATCGATAATTTGTTTATCCATGCTTCTATATATAATATGAACATTTTTAACTCAACCTTAAAGGAAAAAATGTTTCAAGAAACAACAAAGTCAACTCGCCAAAAATTAGAAGGCGACGTGTTTAAGTAATATGATAAATATTAATTTGATATATAGTTTAATTACAAATATTATAAGCTAATAAAAATGGCTACTGAATATTATAGTAAATTAATGAAATAGGTTATAAATTTGTATTTGATGTCCAAGATAACAAAAGTGAAATATAGTCGACATGTGCAGAAAAAAATATAAATCGGGTCAGATGTTCTAAATACGTAAGAAATTTTAAAAGTTTATCAAAATCACCCCAAATACATTTGTATTTTTCATAGCCTGAAAAACCATTCCAAATACATAAGTATCACTGTGCTAGAGAAAGTGAGTAAGACTTACTCCCCCCCCCCCGTTCCCCCCTTCCTCATCCCCCCCCCCCCCCTCCCTCCGTTACCCCCCCCCCCCCCCCCCCTTCCCCCCCCCCCCCCCCCCCTATCCCCCCTATCCCCCCCCCCCCCCCCCCTCATTATTCCCCCCCCCCCCCCCCCCCCCCCCCCCCCCTCCCCCATCCCCCCCCCCTTATTCCCCCTCCCCGCCCCCCCCCCCCCCCCCCTCGTTTTTCCCCCCCCCTTTCCCCCCCCCCCCCCCCCAATCCCCTCCCTCCACCCCCCCCCCCCCTTTCCCGTCCCCCCCCGCCCCCCCCCCCCCCCCCCCCTCCCCTTTTTCCCCCCTCCCCCCCTTTTCCCCCCCCCCCCCCCCCCCCCCCCCCCCCCCTTTTCCCCTCCCCCCCCCCCCCGCACCCCCCCCCCCCCCCCCCCCCTTTCCCCCCCCCCCCCCACTTTCCCCACCCCCCCCCCCCCCCTCCCTCCCCCCCCCCCTCCCCCCCCTTCCCCCCCCCCCCCCCCTTCATCTCCCCCCCCCTTCCCCCCCCCCCCTTCCCCCCCCCCCCCCCCCCCCACCCCCCCCTCCCTTCCCCCCCATTCCCCCCCTCCCCCCTCGACCACGGACTACAATCCCCTCTACATCCCATCTACACGCAAGCCCAAATATTTAATCCCCCCCCCCCCCCTTTTTTACGCCTCCCCCCCCCCCCTCCCTCCCCCCTATCCCCCCCCACTACCCCCCCCCCCCCCCATTCCCCCCCTCCAAAAGAATTAAAATCCAAAGCTCCCCCCGCTCCCCCCACCCTCCCCCCCCCACTTTCCCTTCCCCCCCCCCTTTCCCCCCTTCCCCCCCCCCCCCCTTTTTAGTCCCCCCCCCCCCCCCCCCCCCCCCCCCCCACCCCCCCCCCCCCCCCCCCCCTACCCCCCCCCCCCCCCCATTCCCACCCCCCCCCCCCCCCATTTTCCCCCCCCCCCTTCCCTCCCCCCCCCCCCCCCGCCCCCCCCCCTCCCCCCCCGCCCCTCCATCCTACCTCATCCCCCCCCCCCCCCCCCCCTCACCAACCTACCTTACCCCCCCCCCCCCACCCCCCCCCGCCTCTATCTTCCCCCCCACCCCCCCCCCTTATCCCCCCCCCCTATCGTCCCCCTCCCTGTTTCCCCCCCCCTTATATCCCCCCCCCCCCACCCCCCCCAAAGACTTAACTCCCCCCCCGTTATTACCCCCCCCCTTTTCCCCACCCCCCCCCGCCTTCCTCCCCCCCCCCCCCCCCCCCCCCCCCGCCCCCCCCCCCCCCCCCCCCCCCCCCCATACCCCCCTCCCCCCCCCATCTAATACCCCCCCCCCCCCCCCCCCCCCCCCCCCTCCTTAACTTCCCCCCCCCCCCCCCGCCCCCCGCACGCCCCCCCCCTTTCCCCCTCCCCCCCCCCCCCCCCCCCCCCCCCCCCCCCACCCCTTCTACCCCCCCCCCTACCCCCCCGCGCCCCCCCAAAAGAAGGTCCCAGAACCATTACTACCCTACCCCCCGCCCCCCCCCCCACCCAACCCCCCCCCCCCCATCCCCCTCTTCCCCCCCCCACCCCACAACCCTTACCCCCCCCCCTCCACCCCACTTCTGAACCCCCCCCTCCCCCCCGCCTTACCCCCCCCTCCCCCCCCCCCCCCCCACCCCCCCCCCCCCCCCAAATTTATCCCCACCTTTCCCCTTTCCCCACCCCCCCCCCCCCTTAATAACCTACCCCCCCCCCCACCCCCCCCTTTCTTTCCCCTAACCCCCACCCCCACTATTCTTAATTCCCCCATCCCCCCCCCCCCCCCCCCCCATCTCCCTTCCCCCCCCCCCCCCCTCCCATCCCCAAACACCCCCCCCCCCCCCCCCCCCCCCCCCCCCCCCCCCCCCCCCCCCCGCGCCCCCCACCCCCCCCCCCGTAACCCGAACCCCCCCCCCCCCCCTTTCCCCCTCAACCACCCCCCCACCCCCCCCCCCCCCCCCGCCCCCCCACCCAAATACCCCGACCCCCCCCCCCCCCCCACCCCCCCCCCCCCCCCCCCCCCCCCCTATCCCCCCCCCCCCCAACCCCCGTAAACTCCCCCCCCCCCCCCCCCCCAACCCCCCCCCCCCCCCCCCCCCCCCCCCCCCCCGCCCCCCACGCAAACCTCTGTCCAATAATAAATCATTTTCGCCCCCATATACCTCCCCTTATTTTTACGCCCCCCCCCCCCCCCCAACCCCCCCCCCCCAACAGTTCGCCCCCACAACAGCCACCACTCCTCCCAGGACGTCCTCCCCCCCTCCCCCCCCCCCTCCCCCCCCCCCCCCGCCCCCCCCCCGTATTTTCCCCCCCCCCCGCCCCCCCCCCCCCCCAACCCCCCCCCCCCCCCCCCCCCACATCCCCCCCCCCCCCCGCCCCCCCCCCCCTCCCCCCCCCCCCCCCCCCCCCCCCCCCAACCCGCCCCCCCCCCAAATAACCCCTCAATCAACAGTCCCCCCCCCCCCCCCCTTCCCTCCGCCACGTCCCCCCCCCCCCCAAACCCGCCCCACCCATAAAACACCGCCCCCCCCCCCCCTCCCCCATAAAATACCCCCCCCCCCCCACCCGCCCCCCCCCCCCCCCCCCCCCCCCCCCCCCCCCCCCCCCCACTGCCCCCCCACCCCCCCCCCCCACCCCCTCCCCCCCTTCCCCCCCTCTATCCCGCCCCCCCCCCCCCCCCCCCTCCCCCCCAATCCCCCCCCCCCCCTCCCCCCCCTCCCCCCCCCCTTCCCCCCCCCCCCCCCCCCCCCCCCCCCCCCCGCCTCCCCCCCCCCCCCCCGTCCAACCCCACCTTCCCCCCTTTCGCCCCCCCCCCCCCCCCCCCCCCCCCCCCCCCCCATCCATCCGACACAAACCGGAACACATCCCCAAACAACACATGCACACCAACACCCCGCCGCCCCCCCCCCCCGTCCCCTCCCGACCCCCCTTCTTAGCCCCCCCGCCCCCGCCCCCCCCCGCCCCCCCCCCCCCCCCTTCCCCTCCCCCCCCCCCGTTACTATCATTAGATAATGTTCCAAATATATATACGTATTTGGTATAGCCGATACCAACCGTTCCAAATACATAAGTATCTGGCACCATCATTAAATATCGTTCCAAATACATATACGAATTTGTCACCAGCCGTCCCAAATACATAAGTATTTGGTACCGTTATGTTAAATAGTCCCAAATGCACGTGTATTTGGCACCGTTATTTAAAACTGTTCCAAGCGCATATGTATTTGGAACGGTTTTTTAATAACCGTCCTAAATACCTGTTTTTAGGCACGCTTATGTAAATCGTGCCAAAAACGGTTATTTGGCGTGATTTTTTAACCGTTCCAAAAAGTTTTGTCCCAAAAAGCCTCTTTACTTGTAGTGACTAAACAAAATGGGTTAATAACATGGGATAAATGATGCTATAAAATAGACGTTATTTGATGTCATTAAATATCCCCCCACTTGAAACCACTGTCTCAATTACTTTAGAAGTTTAATAAAAAATGTAGTCCCAAAGTATATTTTCCGTGAAGCATTTATTTGATGATACAAATGCACAACCAACTCCTCACGAAATAGAAGATTAGGAAGATGAAAGCACTCAAATCACTCAACTAATCTATGTGGTAACATATAACTAATTCGCTCAATTTTTTAGTCGTGACGAGTTTTCTATCATAAGCTTGGCAAGGATACACATCTCTACCACTAAAGACAAGGAGTAACAAGTTTATAAAGGTAAATATGGGTTTTTTGTATGGAAAGGCGTACGATTGATCAATGTACAATGTTTCACCAGAAGAACCATTCCAACAAGGCAACTGAAGCATACATACATGGCCGTAATGACAGAATAGACATGTGTGTTCGATCACATCCTCATTCAAATTTAACCAACGATTAGGATGAAGAATGATATAGGGTAGAAACCTTCTAACTTTCACCAGTCGTAAACCAGTGAGGCAGCTAAGACATGCATACATGGCCGTAACGACGGAATAGACATGCACGCTTGAACAAGTCCTCATTCGCGTAAAACCAGCGGATAATCATTAGGTGACAGGGAAGTAAATTGTTGTCAAATAAAAATAAGAAACAAATAGATTAAGACTAATATACAAGTTGCTAGACACTTTTTCCCGACCGTTACCATGATAAAGACACAACTATTTACAACGTCTTGATCATAGATAAAAAACAACAACCTAAGTTGGCGTTCCCGTAACGATCAACTTCCCAATCATCCCAAAACTTTACATACTCTACAAGGTAAGTGGTGATATCTTCCACTTTGTACAATACTCTACATCGTTGATTTTTTAGGCGTATCAACGAATAATAGATCCTTTGTGGAATTCCTTCGGTAATGCTCTTTGCGAAACGATTATCTTCAGACTTTCTTTCTCTCTCTTTTTGTATTTTTTTCTCATTTTTTTGATTTTTTTACCAAACATTCTTCAAATCTCGGTGTAGTTTCACCATCTTCACGATCATAATAATTCCGGATAATTTCTTTGCTAGTTCCTTCATTCTTCGGATTCACCAATAATTGTGATGGTAGTAAAATCACATGAGTTTTGACTACTAATATACATTCCCATTTGCAATGTGCAAATTTCCAACCGCACCAAAGATAGAAAATGACACAAGACTCGAGAAATACAAACTTTACACTTTAAGCAACTAGCAACTATAAATTAAACTTAATCTAACAGGGTAGGTTAAGGTGTAAGGGTGTAACGAAACAAATAGTTGGTGTAAATTCCTAAAGGATTAGCTCTACGGGTTGTTATAATGGATCATCACTCTAAAGATGAGAGTGGAAAAGGGTTTAAACAGGAGGTTAACTAACCGGTGTAGTTAGTTAATAATGTTCCCTGGAAGCACGTTAACTTAGTCACCGCTTCATCAAATACAAAAAAATTGGTACTCAATACTTAAAGGATTATTTAAAAACTCAAGTAATTATCACTTTATAATACATATTCATGTATTAAGGGAATTCAAATCATAAAACTTACATACAATGGACTATTTATACATTTTTTCTAAGTCTTATACAAATTAACTTTATAACAATACAAGTAAACATTATATTAAATGAACAAATACATATCAATTATACAAATACCAATATTTCGTGTAATATGACAAGGATACCAAGATGAGACCCAAGAACTTCACAAATAACATTATACATGGCCAATTCATGTATCAACTTGTATCATGACTAGACAAAGATAAGCCCTAAATAAGCCTATCTTTTTCTTAGTCAACATTAACAAGATAAGACACCATTGGAAAACCAACTAGTCCCACAAATATCTCCTAGTAGTATATTATCAGCATGGTGAGCTTAAGAAGGCCAATCTCTTCTATTTCCTTTGCAATCTAGAAAAACACAAAATCCTTCCTTTTGCTCCTCAATATCAACCCAACGGCTCAAAAACCTTACAAAAAATCAAATCCATAGCTAGAGTTTCTATCCATTATACAAGCATACACACAACAATTCTAAGACCTTATAAGGTTTTTTTAAGAGTTGGTTCACCATTTGCAAGCAAGGAATCAAGAAAAGCAAATAAGGGTTTCTTGAGAAAAATTAGGGTTTCACCTAATATTTTTAAGCCAAGGTTGTTAATCCACAAAGGGTGTCATTGAATAATCTAACCTCTACTCATCACACCATGTGTTATAACAAACTAAATCTGATTCATATTTAAGATTTTATGTGTTCATATGCTTTACTTAGTTAAATCACCATCTAGGGTACTTTTGAATATGTGAAATGGTTTTTTTACATATGATCATTATTTTGTACACTTATTTATATGTTATATGAATGTTAATAAGATGTTAGAATGGTAGTATAACTCTTGTACACACTTGGTTAAGTATAACATGTTTATGAACAAATTAGGGTTTTAAAAGATTTACTTAATAAATAACAAGTGAAAATGGTCAAATAACAATTAATCTTGTATATCTTATAGACTCACATGATCAAAGTATGAACTAATGAATTTAATATTTTTAAGACATAAATAAATTTTGTAACACAAAGGGGTTGTTAGGGAGGGCGGGGAGGGGGGGGGGAGGGGGGGGGAAGTGTATGACGACTAAATGGTACAAAAAATAATCTATGCCTAAAACATGTCTAAACACAAAACCTCAAACTTTCTATTTTGGTTCGATTTTGAAAGCACCCATATTATGTTTTATAAAGATAGTACATCTCATGAGGATTCCAAAATGATAAGAAACTCAAAAATCCGATTTATAACGAAGAAGATACGCTAGTTACAAGTTTACGACGCTAAATACTTTATAAAACTAATTTTATAAAAAGTTACTATTCATGGCAGAAACTTATACATTTTAAACATCAATAATATGATAAAACTTTCAATTACGAGAACGTGTTCAAAAGAATCGCTAAAAACTGAGCTATAACGAATAAGATACGACAAAAACAGGTTTTACGTAATTAAAAGTATAAAAACGATAATACTATCTGTTATGACAGTAAAAACACTAATCCATCACAGAATCTCAAAAACCTAAGAAATAATATTAAGATCACTTGTCTAATACAGAAAGCGTAGGCGAAGAAACGCGAGAAACGGCCTTTAAACTAAAACGACAAGTTACGTAATTTTTACTAAAGGCGTAATTAATAAACGTTTTTACTTTAATAATTATGATTTCACTTACACAAATAGGGTTGGTGATGATAGCTACAAGATTATATATATTATTGGTTTCACGAAGTGCTATATTACTAGGGAATTTCATAATGAGACTTTCTTCGGATGGCGTAATTGAACGAGTTTGTATGGATTTACGATTTAAAGTGTCCTAACTCCTCGTACGTCATGTCATGACCTCTTAAATTATGATAGCCCGAACGATAGTACGATGATAACTATATAGGATTATATAACTTAGTTGATATACAACGTACTGATACTGCTTAGACCTATAAAACAGTTACACTCGATCCAGGGCGTATAAGCCGTGACGCGTTTTACTTGGGATATTTTGTTATTAGTTACTCACTCAAGGTGAGTTCCTAGCCCAAATATTTACAATTTTTAATTTACAAGTTTTGGGGTGAGAAACATATGCATGTTTTACAAATTGGACGCAAGTGTACATTTTATTATGATTACGTTTTGCCTAAGTAGCGATAACCCACTATGCCCATGAATCATGAACTGTCAATTACTGGAAAGTGAGCGCGAATGATTGTAGATAGATCTATTTGGGATTGACCTCCCACCGTATCTGGTGACTAGCTTTAACACTGTAAAGAACGATATCATGTCGGAATACTGAGTTATGGTTGAAACATCATCACGAAATGTAGGCAATATTATATATTGGTAATTCACCTATGTCGAGCTTCGGTGACATGAACTGTAGGCAAACGAAATTGCATTTTGTGATGTCAGCATCTGTTGCATGAATCACTATAGTAGGAAAGTCCTTGCGTTCCTTGCATATACTTTTACATAAAACCTATGAAATTCACCAACTTTAATGTTGAACGTTTTTAATGCAATGTTTTTACCAGAGGTCATTAAGCACGAGTGTGCGAATGATGCAATGGTGGTTATATTTTGAAGTCATGCATTAAAGATTTAGTCACATTACATTTTGTATATCTGTTATGGGCTGGAAATCTTTATAATAATAACAAGTAAATCTTCGGGCTTTTGTAACACATACTTTATTAAATCTAATGTATCAGTTTTAAACAACTTTTTGGTCGTTCTTATATTATCTTGTGTTATTGATACTTAGAAAGTAATCACGCCCGGACCCTATTCCGTTGCGACACTATTTTGTGGGTAGTTCAAGATTGGTTACAAGACCATGGTTTCTAGAGAACCATTTCCAAATGTTTTTGCTGACTATACCCTTTATCAAACATTGCATTCATACAAATGGTTTTCACGGACCATACTACACTAATTGTGCATAGTCGTTTTTAGGCTAGATGCAGCATGAATGATATACAGATTGATACATGTTATATATAAAATGTATATTACTATCAGATTCTTATATTAGCATACATATATTAACTAATTATGATTTCAGATATTATCATGTCAGATTCTGATTCATTCTATATTACATACAACCAGATATCCATTCAGTTAGGACGATTCAGACATTGGTTCACCAGGAATCGATGGACCACCCATTATGCTAGAGGACCCATATGCTTACATAATGGCTGCTTATGAGGTTCCACCATCGCCTGACTACATACCTGGCCCCAGAATATCCACCAACGCCTGACTAATACAAAGATTAAAAAATGGACATACCTGGCCCCGAGGAGCCGCAGTCACCTCCCCCACATGACTTTGTTCTTGAGCCGAATGTAGTACCCTAAGTACAATGCCACAGGGCGGAAGGAGCATACTCCCCGGCCGAGGAGCAGCCACTACCTGCTGCTGCCTCACCCACTGCAGATTCACCAGGATATATTCCTGAGTCTGATCCGGAGGAGGAGCCGGAGGAGGACGATGAGGATCCCGAGGAGGATCCAACTGACTACCCTGCGGATGAGGATGATGATGATGATGAGGATGAGGATGAGGACGAGGATGAGGAGGATGAGGAGGAGCACCCAGCTTCGGCCGACTCTGTCCCACCTGTACACAGTATGACCGCCAGGATATCTATCCGGGATGAGCCATCCATATCACTTCCTCCTAGGGAAGAGGTCGAGAGACTTCTTGCCTTAACCACCCCACCACCATCACCACTTACTCCATTATCACCCCAAACCACAGATACCAGTCACACCATACCTATAAAACCATCACCACCACCCAATAGCCATTCTCATATTGAGATTCCCAAGAGTTGTTTACCGCTTCGAAAGAGGGTGCATTTTGCTTCTCCCACCCCTAGTCATGAGGTCGGGGAGAGTTCAGCAGCCGGTGCTGCTAGGCAGGACGGACCTGCCATAGCTAGGGAAGACCCTTATTCCATAGCGAGAGAGGACCTTTATGGATTTGTCGATATGGTTGATGTCCCTCCTAGATGTTCGACGTCTAGGGAGTTAGACTATGGCATTACGGATACATGGGATGATCTGGTAGGAGCCAAAATCGATTAGATGCACCGTCCCCACCCTATAGAGGGGGTCAATCAGAGGGTTTCGATCCTGCAACCGATGTTGGAGTGAGGAGACTACCATCAAGTATGGTATTATGGAGGAAGCTAAGATGACCGTTTCTCAGACTGAGAGGCCGAGTTCCAACTTGTTGTATAGGGATAGGCCTGTTCCTAACGTCTTTTAGCAGTAAGTGATAGATAGGAGAGGCTAAGATGGCTCGTGAGGCTTGGGGACTATCCATGGATGCTAACGACTATGCACGTTCAGATGTTATGTAATTACGTACTACGGTAGTGGCGCAGAGTGCATTGATTTCAGAGTAACAGTCAGCAGATCATAGGAGACAGAGGGTGATTTCAGAGTTGTTGGCATCAGACCACAAGAGACAGGTTCAATTGACTAAGACATTGAGGTTGCCAAAAGGACTACAGACATAGATGGTCAAGTTTCAGAGATAGTATGGACCCGCTAAAGGTCCAGCACAGCCTGATGCACCAGGAGAGGCTAGTAGCAGTTCCTAGAGTTGGTTATGTTGTAGCTATGCTATGCAGCCTGTTAAGTATTATGGGTTATTCCCCCAGCTAGCAGACTGGTATAGATCTTTTGTTTGTTTATCTAACCAGTATAGGGTCTTTTAGTTCAGGATTATCTACCTTTACAGCATCACTAATGTAACGGTAATATCCCGGCTAGTATGGCCATTAGTGTTTTTCTTTGTCTGTAACCTAACTGTATAATCATCTTGTATCTGAACCGAACATGATGTTTTTCCAAGTATATATGAAATGATGGATTACGTTTATCTACTGAATTGAATTTATTATAAATGAATGTCGATTTGGTTTATACCCACGAATAATTTCAATAACAGTTGTACATTTCACTTGTGTGAATTTGATCACGTTTTAATTTTAATGTGTATATGTTATGTCATAGTTATGATTTTATGAAATCTAACGGGTATTATGTTTTCTTGTGATTTAAAGAAAATGGCACTAAAGAGAAGGACCAAGAGGTTAAACCCAAGTGCAACACCGACACCAGTCACAAACACTCATACCACTACATCTGTCACCAATGCCCAAATTCAGGCAATGATTAACGAAGGCGTTATTGCTGCACTGGCACAGCGTGATGCAACCACCCGAATGGCGATGATAAGCATACTTTCAGGAACAGGTGTCAGAAGGGCCTGTGCAGGTGCTCGTGAATGCACCTTCCCGGACTTCCTAAAATGCCAACCCTTGAACTTCAAGGGGCCAAAAAAAACTGATGGAGTTTGTCGGACCTCACTCAGTGGTTCGAAAAGATGGAATCTATTTACAGCATAAGCAACTGTACAGTAGCATGCCAGGTCAAATTTACTACTGTACCCTTGCAAGGAAATGCTCTTACATGGTGGAACTCCTATGTTAAGAAACCACACGCCTGAAGCTAGCCTATGCAATAGCCATGGAGACACTAAAAAAAGATGATGAACAGACAAATACTGCCCAAGGGTCGAAATAAAGAAACTGGAGTTCGAAATGTTGAATTTGAAGTGTAAAGCTAACGCTGTGGTAACCAAAAACCCAACGTTTCCAAGAACTGGCACTATGTGCGATCGATGTTTCCGAAGAAATAGGACCAAGTTTGAGAAATATGCGGTGGCTTTGGCCGAACACGATCCCATGGCATTGTAGATGCGACTAAGCCCAAAACTATGCAGGGATGCCAAGAGAGTTCGCCACTGAACTCATGGACAAAAAATCAACACTTGGGCCTGAACGTCAAGCTGACAAACAAAGAATAGTCAGAGACACGCCAGGAAAACAACCAGAAATCATGCACCCCACCAGAGACAAACCACAGACGACATATGCGCAGGAAAAGGTGGATAGGGAAGACCACAACAGAGCGCCAAAACCTTTGAGTTCCCAAATATTCACTATCACCATGAGGGGGTCCTTGATGTTTCCCAAATGCCACAAGAGCAAAACGATTTGGGTCCTTTATAGGGCCGCGACAGCAAGAATCCCAAAATTACAACACTATGGCCTAAACTGTAGTGCTTGTATTTTGAATTTGGTGCTCAAGTTCAAGTCAAGAAGGATTGCCCAAAATGGAAGAACAACAACCACAGGTAATCAGGCAAAAATACCAAGGCCTCATGCAAAGGAGTATGCCATGTGGCAATGCAGGGGCAAACCCTGCCAACAATATTGCACCCATGGGTACGATTCTCCTAAACAACCGAATCATCTAATTATTATTTAAATACGTGCCGAAGGAAGTTTTGTAATCTATTGCATATTAGCCTCTCGAATTGTTATCACTCCAACGCAATAGATCATGATATAAAGTCGAACTAGCCGACTTGCGAATAGTTGGGTTAAACACTAATTATCCGGGTTTGGTACGTTTAAACCTCAATAATCATCCTTTCACCATAGACCCTAATGGCCCGTAAACTAGGTAAGTTTTGACGTTAAAATTGTTAATGGATTGTTTGGCAAAGTACCATGTCGTTATTGTCTGTGCGGAAAAGATCATTCGTATTCCTTTTGGAGACGAAATTTTAATCATTCGTGGTGACGGAAGCAGCAATAAACACGGGACCCGATTAAACATCATCTCGTGTACTAAGGCTCAAGAGTATTTAACGAAGGATGTCACGTATTCCTAAGCAAATATCACCAAGCACCAAAGACGAAGACAAGTCTAAGGAAAACGCATGAAGATGTGGCAGTTGTTTAAGAATTCCTGAAGTCTTCTGAGGACTATGCCGGTTATAACCACCCAACTCTCCAAGTGGAAGTTCGAATCGAATTTTGGTACCGCGGTGATACACCAGAAGCAACGGGCACCAAATAGATTAGCAACCGACCCAAATGTGAAGGCAACTTGCGGAGCAACTACAGAACTTACTGACAAAGTCTTCATACGACCAAGTTCCTCACCCTGGGGAGCTACCGAATCTGTTTGTAAAGAGAAAGATGGTCTTTTCCGGATGTGCATTGATTACATGGGAATTGAACAAACAGACTGTGAAGAACCGCTACCCACTCCCAAGGATCGATTGACCAACTTCGAACCAGCTGCAAAGTGTCGAGTATTTATTCAAAGATCGATCTGAGGTCAGTGTATCACCATTTGAGGGTTATCGAGAAAAGAACATCCCAAGACTCTTGCATACAGAGTCCCCTATACGGTCACTATGAATCCAAGTCATGTCTTTTGGTTTGAGACTAATGCCAAACCGCCGGTTCATGGGACCCTTATGAACCGGGTGAGTAAACCCGTATCTGGAACAAGTTTTTGTAATTGTCTATCATCGATTACATATTTTTATCTACTCTAAAAGTAAGCAGGAACATGAAGAATCACCTTAGGCAGATCTTGAAAGTTCTTAAGAATGAGAATTTGGTAACGTCCACGTTCTCCAAGTGTGAATTCTGGATTTCAGGTACAATTCCTCGTTCACATGATGAACTGACGAGGTATTCACGTTGACCCTTTGCCAAGAATGAATCTATTAAAGAATAGGCGTGCTCCTAAAACACCAACAGATGATTCGCTAGATTTTGTGGGCCTTCTGGCTAATATAGAACGATTCATCGAGGTTTCAAAGATCAAACCATGGACAATGAACCAAACAAACCCAGAAAGGTGTCAAGTTTGATTGGGGCGAAAACCAGAAGCAGCTTTTTCAACTGTTGAAGTAGAAGCTGTGCAGTGCATACAATCCTGTCCTTAAACCTGAGGAAGCAAAGATTTTCATCGCATAATGCGATGCTCAAAAAGGTTAGGGGCACTGTGTTGAAAGCAAGAGAAAAGGTGATTTCTAATGCCATCACCCAGATAAAATTCATGATAAGACTATAAACGACTCATGATTTAGAACTTGGGGCAGTAGTGTTCCTCCTAAAAATTTAGAGCACTATCGTACGGAACCACTTGTACAGTGTTTTCACACAACTGAACACGAAAAACTTTACAACACATTCTTGATCAGAAGAATTAAATATGAGCAAACGTCGCTGGTTTAGAGTTTTTCTGAGTGATTACGAATTGCGAAATTCGGTATCACCCAAGGAAGGCTAATGTTTGTTGCTGATGCTCTGAGCATGAAGGAAACGCGAACCACTAAGGTTTCGGGGCCTTAGTGATACTATTGGCTGGATCTTCCTAAACAAATCTTGAAGTCTCAGACTGAAGCAACAAACGAAAGCCGGAGACATCAAGAAGGAGGATGTTGGAGGTATATTAGTTTGAGACTTCAAAAGATCCGGAAGAAACTTAGAAACGGAAAAGATAGAACCACATACGTGATGAACAAAGTTCTTAAATGTGCAGGAGTTGGTTACCAAGTTATGGCGACATAAGGACTGAGAATCATGCCACGAGACTACAAAATTCTAAATTACTCTATATCATCCGGGTTCTAGACAAGAAAGTACCAAGATATGAAGAGAACTAAATTGGAGGCCCAATAGAAAGCTACATCGCCACCTATGTTAGCACAGTGTTTGTAGACCTTTGCGTAAGGTCAAGGCCGAACATCAGAGGACCACATGTTAGTTAGTACAACCCGAGATACCTCAATGGAAGTGGGACAACATCACAATGGATTTTGTCACAAAGCTTCCTAAGTCGTCATAAAGGTTATGACACTATTTTGTGGTAAACTTTGACACAACTTACAAAGTCTGCCATTTTTATGCCAATGAGGAAACGGATCCTCTGGATAAACTGGCGAGAATGTACCTAAAGGAGGTAGTCACGAAGCATGGAATACCTGTCTCAATCATTTTGATCATACCCTAAACCTCGCTCGCATCAAAATTTTTCTAAGTTCACTCAGAAGGCTTTGGTACAAGTTTGGATATGAGTATTGCATAACATCCGCAAACCGACGGACAAAGCGAGAGAACCATCCAAACTCTCGAGGATATGCTACTACTTGCGTAATCCGACTTGGAAATGTTGGGTTATACAATTTTACCCATTAGTCGAGTTTTTCATACAATAAAGTTTACCTATAGCATTATAAGGCTTGCACCATGTGAAGCACTTAATGGTCGATAAGTGTCCGTTCACAGACCGTGTGTTGGGCCGAGTTGACAATTCACTCAACATGGTCCAGAATTAAGTGCAAGAAACAACGAGAGGATCATCCAATTAACTAAAGGTTCAAACTCTCACGATCGACAAAAGACTACGCTGAATTAAAGCGTAAACCAATGAGTTTTTCTAGTTGGAGCTAAAAGTTTATGCTAAAGGTTTACGCCATTTGAAAGGGTCGTAACGTTTTTGGCAACGGGGTAAGTTAAACCCAGATATGTCGGACCTTTCAAAGTATTGAAAAAGGTTGGAGCCGTTGCTTACAAGCTTGAACTTCCTCAAGAGCTGAGCAGGGTCCACAATACGTTTCATGTTTCCAACTTGAAAAAATGTTATTCTGACGATCCTTTAGTCGTTCCGTTAGAAGGACTGTCAAGAGGAATTGACAAGCCTTCATATTGTTAAGGAGCCTGTATAAATCATGGGATTTCGCGAAGTCAAACAATTGAGGCAAAGCCGTGTCCCAATTGTCAAAGGTTTGATGGAACTCTAGGCGGGGTCCTGAGTTTACGTGGGAACGTGAAGATCAATTCAGGAAGAAATATCCACTTTTTCATATGTAATATATACGGAATATATTACACACTTTGCGTTTACTTTCGATTTATTTTATTTAACCAACCACCAATATAACAGCTCGTGTTTTAGGTCATTATACGACATTATGTAATCCACTAATTATTTTTAGGGTTTTACGCGTTTGCTTCTAAATCGTAATCGTTAAGCTAAATCGCGTAAACTAAAAATGATCATACAATGTAAACGAGCATTAAACAATTAAATGTTTACATCAAGCAAGTTTTATATTATTATTTAGAGGATAATTATTATCATTGCACATTTTATTTTATTGGTTACGTTAAGTGTTTACGTTTCGCGATAAAGTACGTTTAAGCCTTCCCGGAAGCACGTTAACTTATCTACGCTTCATCAAATACCAAAAATTTATACTCAATACTTCAAATTTATTTAAAACTTCAAGTATTTATCATATTATACATATTCTTCATGAAATAATTCAAATCAAACTCTACCATGTGCAAGTTATACATTTTATTAAAACTATACTACATTATACCTCAAATAACACATTTATACACTAAGTAAAGATCAAAAGACTTATCCAAGGCCTCCCCTAGCATATATTTCGTGTACATATGACTAGGAAGCCAAGATAAGACCAAGGAAACTTCACAAATATCTCCATACATGCATCTAGTCATCACACCCCAACTTGAACCATGACTAGGCATTTTTCAAGCCCTAGTTTTCTTCTTCTTATCTTCCAAGCCTTGCCACCTTGTATACTTCCACTAGACACCATAATATCTCAAAAATATCTACCAAGTAGTATATAAATACATGCATGTGTGAGCCAAGGACTCACACTCTTCATTTCATTACACAAAAATTATAAAAACTCTCTTCCTCTTTCTCTCATAACCCACGGCATCAAACCCTCTTCAAACCAAATCCATAGCTTGATTTTCTATCATTATACAAGCATACACACATCATATCTAAGGTATTCTAAGAAGGTTTCAAGAGTTGGTTAACCATTTGCAAGGAAGGAATCAAGAAAAGAAAGAAAGGGTTTACTTGGGAAAAATTAGGGTTTCATTCTAATTTTTCAAGCCAAGAGTTTAAATCACAAGGGTATGATTGGTTTTCTTTTCTATACTCATCTACACAAGGTTATATATAAAGCTTAATCATTTCATAACTAAGATTTTATGCGTTCATATGTTATATTTAGCTAAATCACCATTTGGGGTACTTTTGAATATGTAAAATGAATATTTACTTATGATCATGGTTTTGTACACTTATTTACATGTCATATGGATGATAATATTATGTTAAAAGGAATGTATAAGAGTTTTAACATGTTGTTAAGTATAAACATGTTTAAGTGCAAATTAGGGTTTCTAAAAGTCAACTTATGAGTTACAAGTGAAAATGGTAAAATAACATGTTAATCTTGTTATCTTGGACTCACATGAGCAAAATTATGACTAATGAATTAATATATAATACATAAATATAAATGTTAAAGAAGTAGTTGTAACTAAGTGTTGAATCTAAATGGTACAAAAATCATGCTTAAAACATGTCTAAATCACAAAACCTCAAACTTTCTGTTTTGGTCCGAATTTCTTAACATCCCTTTTATGTCTTATAAATATAGTACATCTCATAAGGATTCCAAAATGATAAGAAACTCGAAAATCCGATTAATAACGAAGAAGATACACTAGTTACGAGTTTACGACGCTAAATACTTTATAAAACAAATTTTATAAAAAGATACTATTCATGGCAGAAACTTATACTTTGTAAACATCAATAATATGATAAAACTTTCATTTACGAGAACGTGTTCGAAAGAATCGCTAAAAACGGAGCTACAACGAATAAGATACGGCTAAAACGGGTTTTACGTTAATTAAAAGTATAAAAATAATTTTATAGCTGTTATGAACAGTAAAACACTATTCATCACAGAATCTCAAAAACCTAAGAATGTGATTTTATGATCACTCGTCTTAATACGAAAGCGTGGGCGTAAGAAACGCGAGAAACGGGCTTAAAACGACAAAGTTTTATAAACGTTTTTACTTTATAATTACGATTTCAATTAAACAAATAGATGGTGATATAGCTATATAGATTATATATGTTATTAGTTATCAAAATGCTATATTAGTAGGGAATTTCATAATGAGGCTTCTTCGGATGACGTATTGACGAGTTGTTGAATTTACGATTTAAAGTGTCCTAACTCCTCGTACGTCATGTCATGACCTCTTAAATTATGATAGCCCGAACGATAGTACGATGATAACTATATAGGATTATATACAGTTGTTGTTAGGCAACGTACTTGAATACTGATTCGACCTATATTAACTAGGTTGCATTCGAGTGTTAGCGTGACACGTTTTTACTTGAGATATTTTGTTATCAGTTTACTCACTCGAAGTGAGTTCATAGCCCCATGTTTTACAATTATTAATTTACAAGTTTTTGGGGTGAGAAACATATGCATGTTTTACAAATTGGACGCAAGTGTACATTTTATCATGATTACGTTTTGCCTAAGTAGCGATAACCCACTATGCCCATGAATCATGAACTGTCAATTACTGGAATGTGAGCGCGAATGATTATAGATAGATCTATTTGGGATTGACCTCCCCGTTCGGGTGACTAGCTATCACTGGAAACGAACGTATATCATGTCGGATACTGGATGTTACGGGTTGAACATCATCACGGGCAATGTAGGCAATATTTATATATTGTATTCAATTATGTCGAGCTTCGGTGTCATGAGCTTAGGTAAACGTAATTACATTTTGTGATGTCTGCATCTGTTGCATTATCACTGGGAAAGTCTTGCGGTCCTGCATATACATTTACATAAACCTATGAAATTCACCAACTTTATGTTGACGTTTTTAAATGCAATGTTTTTCAGGAGGTCATTAAGCACGAGGTGCGAAGGATACATTGGTGGTTATATTATGAAGTCATGCATTAAAGATTTAGTCGCATTACATTTTGTGTATCTGTTATGGGCTGGAAATATTTGTAATAATAACAAGTAAACAAGTAAAGCTGCGGGCTTTTGTAACACTTACTTTATTAAATCCAATGTATCAGTTTTAAATGACTTTTTGGTCGTTCTTATATTATCTTGTGTTGTTGATCTGAGAAGTAACACGCCCCGGACCCTTATTCCGCTGCGACCCAATTTGGGGGTGTTACAGATTGGTATCAAGAGCCAAGGTTATAGAGAACCAGGTCAAATGTTTTTGCTGGACTATAACCGTTTATGTTTTATGAAAAGCAAGTAAATCATATATTTGAGAGGTTGGTTGGTTTTAACTAATAAACTAAATAAACTACGCTACTGGTGATAACAATATAATAAAAGATTATATTTATTTAATCATGTATTACTCCCTAGATTGCTTCTTCTAGTGTTGTTGCTTTGTCATACTTGTGATGATCTATGTAATTGTTTCCTAAGTCATGAACGAATTACACGAACCCGTCGTCTATTTAATATTCCGTTAAGGCAACGCACAAGTAAGGTAGTAAGAATGTCAATACTGAAGTAATCAACAGTCAAACCGGCAGCCGGGAACTGAAGAATACTATTGAATGCAATCTTAAACCCATTCTGATGGCCGGAAAAGCCCAATAGTATAATTATGAAACTGAGAAGACAAATGGCCCTCAAATCAATTACAACAGCCCATTTGTGTGCAATTGACAAAGACTGTGAAGACTTTGAAGGCCCAATCCTAGTCCCAGTTTTCACCATTCTAGCCATTGTACACAACAAAACCACCTTCATAACCTTATTGGGCTTTGAAAAAGCCCAATAATCAAAGCCTAGTATCCTTATTGGGCCTTAAAAAGCCCAATAACATAAGCCTAAACCTTATTGGGCCCAGACACACTCAATTGGGCCCAATACAAGCCCAACAACAAACCCAAGCCCAATAGCCCAAAACATCTTTTTTATAAAACTCAAGGACCAAAAATGTAAATTTTAAAAACCTTGTTTTATAATTAAAAATGATAAAAATAAACTTTAGGGGCTAAATTGCCAAGTTTGAAAGTGTTTTATAAAGAAAAATGGAAAAATAAAAGAAAGGTACTAAAACTGCCAAAACCATAAACTTATACTCTTTATAAACAGCAGGGACCATTTTTGCCATAACCTTAAACCCCTTTTATTCTTTTAAGTTATAAAACGGAGGGACTTAAGCTGTCACTTTTGAAACTTGGTTTAATAACTAAAATCGGGCTAAAATAAAATGAAAAGAGGAAGAAACATGGGGGACTAGTGTTGCATCTTTCCCATTCTTCTCTTTTAAACCAAACGAACAACCCTGCAACCCAACCCACTTGGCGCCAAAACCCAAACCACCTCTCCCCCTGTTTTCACTGCCAAACCACTATCCGGTACACTTTCCAGCTCACCCCTCACCCATTTCCACCTTATTGTACACCTATAACCCCCTCCCCTAACAGAACACTCAACCCAACGAACCCCATGAATGGTGAGATGAAGAGAAGACAAAAAGAAGGGCTAGGATTGCATGAGGGACTTTCTACACACATAACAAACACAGCTAGCACAAAAGAAGACCTTTGGGACTTCTATAAAAGAAAAGAAAAGCAAGCCGAAGTAGGGACACCATGTTACACCTTTTTTTTACCTGTTTTAGTTTAAATGTTTTATAATTAAGTCTTTTAGCATAATTTGTACTCAGTTCTATTTTTAAGTTTTATGTTGTAAGTTCTTGGTTTTTAATAAAAAAGTTAAGAGTTTTTATTGCTACTATTGAAATTTCAAGTCTCATTTTAGCTGTTTTAATTCTGTTTAAATTGTATGAAAATGTGTTAAAGTTGCTAAAACAATACTTCTAAATCCATTTCTCAGCTACCTTTCACTACTAAAATCAAGTTAAAAAAAAACGTTTTTTTATATATTTAAAAGGGGTGTTTGGAGTTTAGTCCCAATAATGGTCAAAAGGGAAGAGGCATGGGTCAAGGTGCACTCAGGCCACTTTGCTGAGTGTGTAGGCTATAATTAAGGCACCTTAAAGCACTAATTTCAGGTTTGAAAATAAGGCTTTTATGGCTTCTTTGAGATTCTGGTCAATTTTTGCAATAAACAAAATTGAGCTTAAAAGGCTCAAGTGCTTAAGCAAGCTTAAGACAGACTCAATTTGTGTGCACTTTTTGTTTGTTTCTAACCAATAAAACCCAACCCCTTTTTCTGTCCCTTTGCTTTGACAAAACAAGTCAAAATTTTGGCTTTGCATTTTTTAAGAACCTCCATTTTCAAGCCCATTGTTCAGCAGTATTAATTAGGCCTTAAGCCCCAAAATTTTGGAAATAAGCTCAATACCCTCCCTTTGTTATCTGTTTGAAGTTGGTTTTGGCCAATAAGCTCTTAAGAGCTTATTATGATAGAAGACCAAAAAAGCCTTCAGTCCATTTTAATCTCCCCTGGTGCTTGAGCATCCAATGTTCAGCCCTCATTTTCTAGCTTATATTTAGAACTAGAACCCTAGGATTTTAAATGCCTTTTCATATAGCTTATTAGGTAGTAGCTATTGTTTAGGCAGCTTAGTTTAATTAGACTTAATTTAAAAGCTTAAATAGTAAGCGAAAAGCATATTGCTGTTACATTAAAACTGGTTTAATTTAGCTTAAATCAATTACAGCTTATTTTTAAGGCTTATTTAGGTTCCATAGCTTATTTAGGACTCCCCTTTCTAAATAAAATCTGTCCCCCCATAATTTTAGATTATTTAGTACCATTAAGCCCAAATAAGAAGCTAAATAAGCTGTTAACCTTATTTTAGCCCACGACAGTTTTCAAAAAGCCTACATTTTAGGCTATTTAGTTGAGAATCAGCTTATTGACAACGCTTTTATGAAAAATTGGTCTTTCCCCCTATAAGCCCCTTATTCAACTTTAGCTTCTTGCTTTGTTCTGATATAAGCTAGTTGGACTTGATTTGTAATCGTGGATTTTCTCCGTCAGGGACCAGTGTGTAATTTCATCTTTGATAAAGTTACAAGTGTAAGTCCCATGTTGGTTTTAGTTAGCCTGTTACAATCGCCGTTTGTCCTTGTGACTCTTTTTCAACTGTTAGTCCCCAAAGCTAACCATAGTTAGTTTATTTAATTTAATTAATTTAAATTAGGATTAATTTAATTAGTTTAATTACTTTTATTTAATCAGAACTTTTTGGCATTTATATTTTTTAGAATTGTTAACTATTTTTCTTTATTTAAATTTTATTTTTTTCAGATTTTTATAACTTTTATTCTTTTTGTCCTTTTCCTATTTACCTTAGTTTTTCTAACTAAGTATTTAATCTTAAAAAATTCATAAAAAATCCAAAAATTAATAAAAAAAATATTTTTCTTTTTTTATAAAATTTTCTTTTTGTCATTAGTGTCAAGAAAAATATAAAATTCTAGTATAGGCCTTCTATTTTTTCTTAAATTTCAGTTTTAGACCCGTTTTTACCGGGTACGTTTTACCGTTTCTTTTCGTTTTGCATTCAAACGACCTCCGTTTTTATTCTAGTTTTCTTTATTTTTTCAATTAAGTTAATTAGAAATTTAATTTTAATTTATAATTTAATTTAGATCATTCTTATTTTCTTAATTTTAGTATTTCTAGGGGTTGCCCGATACCTGATTCAGTTCCCGTAGTTTTAGATAAATCTAATTTTTAGGATTTGCTCTATAACCATTTGTTTCCCGTAGTTATTTTAAGATACTTATTTCCTATACTTGTTTCCGTAGATTAAATTAGGTTTTATTTAATTAATTTTAGTTGTAATTATATCAGTGTTCATATCATATATTCTCCATCAGTCAATTTCTCTTCAAACCAGGATAAATTTCAATTGCAGCCTCGTTGGGACATACGACCCGGGAATATCTCTTCCGGAATCTTTTTATTATTGATTCTTATATATTTTATCTCTTTGTGTAGATTTTGACCTTTTCCCTTGGTTAAGGGGATTTGGTTGAGATTTGCATTTGAGTTGTATTATATATACGTACTATCAACGAATCAATTTTTGGCGCCGCTGCCGGGGAGGCATTTGCTACGATTTCTATCCGACTTTGATCTGAACTTGTCTTATCTGTGAATATATCATATTACACAAAACACAAATTATTTTTCTTTCTTTTTTATCGTACATATCAAAAAAAAAAAAAAAAAAAAAAAAAAAAATTCCATAAAAAAATTAAAATTCACTAATTGGTAAAATACCAAAATATAATATCTCACTGAGGTATTATCATAATAAGTTTCGGTGAACTGCTGAGTTCCAATCAAACCAAAAGAATTTAAAAACTTAGCTTCTGTTGTCACTTAATACGTATATACGGCTCACCACATCTCTTGATTGTACAAGCTTATTAAAAGTGGGTTTAAGGAGGGTATGTTCCCTAAGGAATACGAGCCCGAAAGGAGAATAAGCTCGCGCTATCCTAATTCCTCCGCTCACCTGTGCGTTTTTCATTCTGAGAGCTACCGTGAAGTAAGATCGATTATCATGGTTTAAGTTGTCTATCTGATAATGTCCAATTTGTGAAATATGTTTTAATAAATTTCGAGAAAACAAAAATATTCTTCTTTTTTCTTCGTATCAGTTAATTCTTTCCTTTATCCCTCTAACAATTTAATTCTTATGACAACCATTTCGACTGGTCCGCCTTAAAGCGATTTAAAGTCATGTTCGACTTGTGAAATTTGCAACACTTTCAGCCTTTTGTTGTCAAACGAAAACTCAAAAACAAGATTCTTGTTCCATATGCCCGAATCATCTCAACAACACCATTAAGAATTGAAAGAATTATGTTCGATGTGAACCTGTCATGGGTCTTAATTGTCTAGAATGTGATTCCTGACACGAAGATATTGGAGAAAGCTTTTCAAAAGTTTCCAAAATACTTCCAAGTCATCCATTACAATTCCAACGTTGTTATACGCTCCACGAGAGCATTCGTTGTCAAACAAGACCCCAGTGTCCAACAATCCTCACAAAAATATCCACAATCGAGCCAAAAAGTGGTTTGTTACAAGGTGTGAGTGTAATCCGTTTAGATGCATCTTTGTCAACGATGCACTTGTAAGTCTTGTGGGAAAGGTGACTCAAATTGGTTATACATTGTACACAAGCGAAAACCTCCGATTATCTCCTAATTCCGGAACCAACCAAACAAACAGTTAATGAAGAATCCCAAAAGCTAGAAAAAAGTGTGCAAATACCAAAAATTTTTGGTCAAGATGCCAAAAATGTGTGTTTAAATAATATGAGACGGAGTTTGTTTTTATTGAAGCAGATTCGAGAGTGAAACACCAAATGTTTTAACCTCCATACCCATCTATACACTGCCCGATTATCAAACCATTACTCCACACCACCCCTACTCATTCTTATGAAGAAAGTGTGAAAACAAAGCTTAATTCTAATGTTACGATTGTTCACTACCCCAAGTTCCGTTTTATCCACTCGGGAACCGTGTACAATCAAGACTTTAATTTCTCACAAAATTCTACAAAGTTTTCAACAACAATATCTTTGTTGAGACTATGTGGAGTCCATCATGAAGACTTTTCAGTGTCAACCGATGAATGAAGACTATTATCACATGGAGCAAAAATCCTTGCAAGATTCTAATTCTTTCGGTTTTGACCAACTTCAAACCCCGCAATTTCCCGTCAATCATCAACCTCCTCAACCAATGAAGCATGGAAGCTTTGCAAGCCCAAGAGGTACCTAATGAAAAGATCGATTGAAAGCTTTCTCAAAAAGTTTTAATCGATCTCTTTTGGGAAAACGCTAAGGTTCTATTGCAAGTTGGGAACAGAACATTTTTTTGAAGTTAAGCACGCTCAATCCGAGAAGTGCAAGAATGCTTAGCAAACTTGTTCAAGATGTGAAAATCATAAGTGACGAGCTATCTGAGTACGAATCAATACTCCGGCTTGGAATCGCACTCTCGTCTACTGTGATAATGATGATGACGAGGACTATACCATTGCAATCACACCTGTTTTATCAACCGAGGAGCCCGTTAACTCTCAATTATGAAAATGGTGCATCTTTGACACGAATTTGGCACGAATCAGACGAATATCATAAAGTCTAGTGTTTAAATCCTTGTCCCAATTCCCGAAGTGAGTCCAAAAGTGTTCCCAAAGGGTGTGATGTAGCCTTTTCATGACAATTCTCCCGCTCTGACATTCAAAGACAATCTGAGGAATTCACTGATTCCTAACGTTGAATCTACTCGACTGATGAAGATTCATCTCTAGAACGATGTCGAGTATGTTGGGCAATCACCTCCCAAATCTGAGTCCCGTTAGCTCAAAGGTGATGGAGATTTTATTCCCAAAGTTGAAGGATTGAGGATGACAATCTTTTGATCAAAGACGATACCCTCTGAGAAAAATTGTTGAATTCATCGTCTTGTTGCAAAAATCGAAGCATTAAAAGATAATCCCGTTCACATCATATCCTATGTTGTGACTCAATCTACCTCCACAATTCCTAAAGTTTTCTTGGAGGAGTACTAACACCTTTGATAATTCTTTGCCCCGAATCGGAAACTTTCTGCTTTAATTGGAAGAGCCTAGTAGTAGCAGTCCCACTACATCATTCTGAGTTATCTCTCTATCCAGATTATAAAGCTTTCTACAATTGATAACGATCATTTAAAGAGAAGAGATAGTGGCATAACCACTACACAAGTTGATTTTTCGTCAATATAATTCGATTTTATCTTTGATCTTTCGAAATGATCAGATTTCCCCTCCTACCGATAGGAGTGATGTTTTCAGAGAGTATCCGCCGATGAACTCGCTCAAATCATATCTCAACCAGAGTATGATTGTTTCTTTAAGGATGAGCCCGAGCTGGGCAATTTCACAATGGATGTGGTGGGAAATATTTTCCAAACAAGAGAACCAAGAGTTCATGTGCTTAATGTTTTGCCCACCCTGAGATATAGATTTCATACCGTACTAAGTGAATCCATTTTCGCTTATGTTGTATGGATCTTTCTCCCATTTCTTTTCATTCCCGTTATTCCTCCTTATCTTCTCTCCTGTGGGGATGAAGACACCATATTTGATCCCGGCATTTCAAAAGTATCATTCTTCTAAGCCGGATGTATCTCATCGGAGTGGAACTTCATAAAATTCAAAACGTATGTAGACACTTGAATGAAAAATCCGATGATGATAATAATATTTCCACTTGTTTACCTCAAGGAAACATAAATCCTTGTGATGGGTCAAGCATCGCGCCCCTAAACAAGACGCTTCGTGGGAGGCACTACCCCTATGTCTTATCCGAAGTTTGAATAAATGTATTTGTGTTGTGTAAAAAGCATTGTCTTTTCCCTTACCCGTGTTATCCATGTTGTTTGTTTGTTGTTTATTGTCCGGATAGCCGCGGGATTGGTAAGACTCTCAGTTTTGTCCATTCATCAAGAGTTTCACCATCCTTCAGCTTCATGTTGGAATCCGATATAATAATCTTATTGACTAACTTTTATCTTTTGGCATACCTCATAAACGGCCTTCAGATTAATGTAGTACCCTTCAAAACATCTAGGACGATGTTTGATTCTAGTTTTGGTGGGGGTATCTTCGGATTTGAATGTTTGCCATTCAGCATTGTTACCACGTAAACCCGTTTTTATAGAACATTAAACCCGACCAAATCCCAAAAAAATGGAAAAATTTGAAATTTTTTTCAAAAATATATAAGTGTTTTGTCGCCTATTTGCTTTTCTTTTGTAGAATAAAGAAGAATTTTTGACTTATATCGGGCGTGTTGAGCCCTAGCTATTCTTTTAGAGCCAAGCTTTCACGAATTCTATAGCTTTGAATTTTAATAATGTGAAGAACGAGAATGATAAGAGTAAATACAAGATTATGTGCCAAGCAAGATTCTTCTAAAAACTTATACAAGTAACTTGTGGTTTTCTCTCCCGTGAATTTCTAATCCACCTAATCATACGTACTCAATTTAATTCACTAAGTTAATCGAATTTTTTCATAAAAGCTTCAAATTTGTAACTTGAGTTTTCAAAACGAGATTTGTAGTGATATTAAAAGATAAATGCCAATTGAAGCATGCAGTTGATTTTATGGAGCCAAGTAAAAGATGTCCGTTGATAACCTACTTCGCAAGCACCAAGAGGTGGGGGTATTAAAACAAACAAAGAACTCTTTACTTCTAAGATTTGGTGTGTCGTGATATCTCACTTAGAAGAAAGGTCTAGGTGAGGGTTCAAACTAAGACACTAATCCTTAGCCATATTAGGAATAAGGTGTTGATGTGATTTCCCAAACTACGCTACAACGGTGGGTTATTTCAAACTAAGAACAACCGGTCGTTGTTTGTGAAATCCTACTATACCTTAAACCACGAGGTAGTGGTTTCCAAACTAAGTAAACGCATTACCTAGCTTTTAAAGAACATGATGATTATGATAATGAAAATGCTGGCAAAAAATTCTAAAGTTTAAATCTCGAAATCAAGTTACGAAGCCTGAATAAGTTGTTCGCTTTGATTCATGATTCATCTTGAATTAATGACTATGAAAATAAAGTTGACTCTATGGATAAAATTTAAAATGATTACACGACATTCAAATCGTATATCATGATTGGTAAGTTTGAAAAAATCACCAGCAAAGTATGAGGGCTTAACATATAAACTTATATCGACAATGATCTTGTTTAATTGCTTAGCTTGGAACTTGTGAAAAATCGAGGACGATGAAATATCCTCCGGAACATCCGTAGATCACTCTACGGACGCTTCTCATTCTATGATCCCAGTATTAATAAATAAAGAAAGTCAAACTTGTTAAAAAATGAGAAAATCCAAAAATATTAGTTGTAGTTAGTGTAAATTTAGAAAATGGTGAAAACGGGGCTTACGTGTTTACTTCATAACATTGTGTGAGGACACACAATACCTTAGTTTGGGGGATTTGATAAGTGCTAATCCACACTCTTTTTTACCTCTAAAACACTTAAATGACCAAAAACAGACAAAAACTGCCAAATATATGTTTGTTTTGCATTTGTATTGTGCAGGAAGTGGATATCAACAAAAAGACAGAAAACCAAGCCAAAATGACAAAACTGAGCATGGAATGGAAAAGACTGTGCAAAATCAAGGCCAAAGTCCAAAAATGCCAAAGTCAGAGTCAATACTGAAGAATCAGCAGTCAAACCGGAGCCGGAACTGAAGAATACTATTGAATGCAATCTTAACCCATCTGATGGGCCGGGAAAGCCCAATAGTATAATATTGAAGACTGTGAAGACCAAATGGGCCCTCAATCAATTACAACAGCCCATTTGTGTGCAATTGACAAAGACTGTGAAGACTTTGAAGGCCCAATCCTAGCCCAGTTACAGCCAATCTCAGCCATTGTACACACAAACCCTCTTCATGAACCTTATTGGGCATGAAAAAGCCCATAATCGACAAGCCTGTACCTTATGGGCCTTAAAAAGCCAATAACATAAGCCTAAACCTTATTGGGCCCCAGACACGACACTCATTGGCCGCAATACAAGCCAACAACAAACCCCAGCCCAATACAAGCCCAGTAGCCCAAAACATCTTTTTTATAAAACTCAAGGACCAAAAATGTAAATTTTAAAAACCTTGTTTTATAATTAAAAATGATAAAAATAAACTTTAGGGGCTAAATTGCCAAGTTAGGAAAGTGTTTAATAAAGAAAAATGAAAAAGAAAAGAAAGGTACAAATACTTGCCAAAACCATAAACTTATACTCTTTATAAACAGCAGGGACCATTTTTGCCATAACCTTAAACCCCTTTTATTCTTTTAAGTTATAAAACGGAGGGACTTAAGCTGTCACTTTTGAAACTTGGTTTAATAACTAAAAGGACTAAAGCTGTCAATATCCAAACTCGTTTATAACTGAAAAGGGGCCAAATATGGAATGACAAGAGAGCCAAAGATGGGGGGGCATTTTTGCCTCTTCCCCATTCTTTTCGTTTAAAACCTGTACCCTACCCGCCAAAACCATACCACCTCTCCCCCACTGTTTTCTTGCAATACCACCTCCCTAGTACACTTTCCTACACTCACAGCTCACCCCTCACCATTTCCCACCTTACCCTGCCCCTATAACCCTTCCCACTTGGAAATCACTCAACCCGAAGACCCCATCAATGGCTGAGATCATGAGAAGTGAAACGAAGGGCTAGGATTGCTTGAAAAGCATTGCACTCTCACAGCAAACACAACCCAAGAGCTAGAAGTCTTTGAAGACCTCTATAAAAGAGAAGAGAACAAGCCAAAGAAAAAAATCCCGTTTTTACTTTTCTTAGTTTAAAATTTAATTAAGCTTGCTTTATAATCATTGTACTCAGTTTCTTTTTAAGTTTTTATTGTAATACTTTCAGTTTTAATAAAAGCCAAGTGTTTTTGTGATATAGCCATTGTCGAAATTTGAAATATAATTTAAGCTGTTTAAATCCTGTTTAAATTGTTTAAGAATGTGTTAAAGTTATTAAGTATCCCTTATAAACACCCTTTCTCAGCTTAATTTACCTAAAAACCAGTTAAAAAGCCTTTTTTATAAAATAAGGGGGTGTTTGGTTTAGTCCCAAAATGGGTCAAATGGGAATTGGCATGGGTCAAGTGCACTCAGCCAACTTTGGCTGAGTGTGTAGGGTTTATTAAGCCTCTTAAATCACCACTTTTAGTTTGAAAATAAATTTTTAAGTGTCTTTTGTATTCTGTCCAATTTTGAATAAGCTAAATTGAGCTTAAGTGCTCAAGCTGCTTATTCAGCTTAAGCACACTATTTTTGTGCTTGTTGTTGTTGTTTCTAGCCAATTTACTCAACTCCTTGTTCTGTCCCTTTGGTTTGACCAAGTATGAGTCAAAAAGTTTGTATGCATGATCTTTGAAAACCCCCATTTTCAAGCCCCAACATCAGCAGGTTTAAATCCTCATTTATAAACCAAGTTTTGAAAATAAGCTCATTGGAGACCCCTTTTAATCTGTTTGTGCTTTGATTTGGCTAAAAAGCCCTTGAGAGCTTATTTTCATAAGCCAAAAAAGCCCCCTAGCCACTGTTGCATGCTCCCCTGGTGCTGAGCACCATTTTCAGCCCACTTTTCTAGCTTATTTAGAT
>BQNB010010897.1:40635-80215 GCA_026074375.1 Tanacetum coccineum
TATCTGTTGTTTATTACTAACATTAAAATGCAGGTACAAACGACGGTGTTGCAGCCTCGCTCCAGCTGAGTTAGATTCATTACCAAATGCTCATGCTCAAGCTACAAAGACATACAATAAGCATCAAGATTCAAGAATTAAGAAAGCTCAAAAATAAAGACAAAGACTTCTACAACTCTGATATTTAGATCTTCCTTAAAGATATCAAGATTATCAAGACAAAGATTGTCAAGGGAGATTGTTAGCAAGCTTTCAAGATGATGCATAGCATGAGCATGTTGGTAACAAGAAACAAGATCGCAAGATGGCAAAGACGATAAAGTCAAACAAGGAAAAGATTTAAAGATCTCGGAACTAAAGACCAAGTCAAAAGACAATGACAAAGGCTCAAGATCAAAGATCACACATCATGAAGGAACAAGCCTACAACAAAGATAAAGACCAAGACCATGACTCAACAGCTTAACGACAACACAATCTCAATGACCTCACTTCAGGGGAGATTGTTAGCATCAAAATATGAGTCGAACAAGGAAGTTTCGGTCATTCAGTCAGGAAGACTCTTTTAAGTGTGTAACTTTTAAGAACCAAACCCTACCTTTAGAAGTTTATTGTAGCAGCTATTTGGTTCGTTTTTAGGGTGTCAAAACCCTATTATACCAGCCTTAAACACATGTTTTAATCAAATGAAGTCCATTTATCCCTTTAATCTTTCAATATGTCTATGTGTTGTTTGATTAATTCTTGTTCTTCGCTTCCTTTTAATACGTTAGGCTAGATCCATTAGTATTTACTTATGATTACATGAAATGTAGTTTGTAGATCCTATTAATATTGCTTCTTGTGATGGATGTACGAGTTAGGCTTTAGAAAACTAGCCATAAGATATTAAATTGGCATAGACGTCTACGGAAACACGAGTATGTAGAAAGGATACCATCTGTAACAATCTTCATACTACCTTACCCCTAATATGGTTGATCCCTCTTAAGTGTTTTAATGCATGTAATGTACTCTTAGGGGCCTTGTAATAGTCTTCATACTACATTACCTATGGGTTGCCTTAACGAAATATTACATAGATGGCGGATTCATGTAATCTGTTCATGACCTAGGAAATACTTACACAGATCATCGTAAGAGTGACAAAGCAATAGGATTAGGAGAAATAAATTAAGGAGTAGTGCATGATTAAGTAAATATGTTCGTTTACCATACAATTTCTCACTAAAATTAGTTTAGATTTATTATTAGTTTAATTAGCTAAAACCACAACCAAACCTCTCTAAAAAAAGAATTTTACTTGCTTTCTAAAAATATAAAACACCAAAAATAATCTCCTATCAACCCCTTAGACCTTTTTTTATTCTGTTCAAACCTTCCCAACCTATTCCCCTAAAGAACGATAACAATCCCCGAGTCTTGCTTATACTACACTACAACGGTTAGGTATACTGCCTAGAGAGTTGTAAAAGTTCTTGTGAAGTTACAACAATTGCACATTAGTAAGCCCCATCCATTATGTACCAAAGAAAGGAGGTATCACAGTAGTCACAAACGAAAAAGATGAACTTGTCCCGACTAGAACCGTTACCGGTTGGTGAGTTTGTATCGACTATCGTAAACTCAATGATGCAACCGCAAAAGATCACTTTTCGTTACCATTCATGGATCAAATGTTAGAAAGACTCGCAAGAAATAAATACTTATGTTTCCTCGATGGTTTTTCTAGATATATTCAAATATCGATCGATCCTATAGATCAAGAAAAAACAGCTTTTAGCTGCCCTTTCGGAACATATGCTTATAGGTGAATGCCTTTTGGCCTTTTCAATGCACCAACTACTTTCCAAAGGTGCATGTTAGCAATTTTTCACAACATGATCGAAGAATCTGTAGAAGTATTCATGGACGATTTTTTCGTCTTTTGAAACTCTTTCAAAAAACTAAACAATCTCGACAAAATGCTGAAGCGTTGTAAAGATACCAATCTTGTCCTAAATTGGGAAAATGTCAGTTCATGATCAAAGAAGGAATTATGCTTGGACACAAAGTGTCCGGAGCAGGACTTGAAGTCGACAAAGCTAAAATCGATGTAATCTCTAAACTTCTACCCCCACTAATGTGAAATGAATTAGACGCTTTTTGGGACATGTCGGATTTTACCGACGTTTCATAAAAGATTTCTCTAAAATAGCTCGTCCTTTAACAAAATTACTTGAAAAAGATACTCCATTTGATTTCGATGAAGAATGTCACAAAGCATTGAGTACATTAAAATAAAAACTTACATGCACTCCAGTAATCATAAGCCCAAATTGGAATCTTCCATTTGAACTCATGTGTGATGCAAGTGAATTCGCGGTTAGAGCAGTCTTAGAACAAAAAGATGGAAAACATTTTCACCCCATCTATTTTACAAGTAAAACTCTAAATGCAACTCAACAAAATTACACGGTTACAAAAAAAGAACTCATGGTCGTAGTTTTTGCATTCGATAAATTCAAACCCTATCTAGTGTTATCCAAAATAGTTGTCTATATCGATCACTCAGCTCTTAGACACCTCTTCAAAAAACAAGACGCTAAACCATGACTCATACGTTGGATATTGCTATTGCAAGAATTTGATATAGAAATAAAAGACAAAAAAGGCACATAAAATGTAGCTGTCGATCACTTATCTCGAATTGAGAATGATGAGACAAGTGAAAATGACGAAATCGATGATAACTTTCCTGATGAAACCCTTATGGAAATTAGTACCAAAGAAATACCATGGTTCGTAGACTTGGCAAATTACTTAGTAGGGAACATTATACCTAAAGAGATGACATATCAACAGAAAAATAAATTCTTTTCTGACTTAAAGAACTACTTCTGGGAAGAGTCCCATCTTTTGAAAGTATGTCCCAACGGAATGATTAAATGATGTGTCTCAGGACAAGAAAATTGAACTATTCTAGATCAATGTCAACACGGACCTACCGGTAGATATTAAGGACAAACAAAAACAGCTAAAAAAGTATTAGAATCCGGCTTTCACTAACTTACCATCATAAAAGAAGCTCATACTCTAGTTCACCTATGCGACGCATGTCAAAAGACTGGAAATATCTCCAAGAGATATGAAATGCCGTTAAATACCATCCAGTTGTGAGAAGTTTTTAACATCTGGGGTATAGATTTCATGGACCATTCCAAAAATCATATAAATTCGAATACATCTTAGTCGCTATGGATTCTCTTGAAGAACCTCATACGGATCTTGAACTCAAACCTCTTCCTGATCACCTAGAATATGCATTCTTGGAAGGAACATCTTTTCTTCCTGTGATAATTTCATCCCAACTCTCTGAACAAAACAAAAATAAGCTCATCTTTGTTCTTAAAAGACACAAACAAGCTTTTACTTGGAAAACAACAGACACTCCTGGTATTTGTCCGTCTTTTTGTAAACATAAAATTCAACTTCTAGATGATAAAAAACCAGTTGTTTAAAAGCAAAGAAGATTAAATCCAAACATGAAAGAAGTCATGAAAAAATAAATAGTTAAACTCCTCGATACGGGTATAATATGTCCAATCTTCGTTTGCCTTTGGGTAAGTGACGAGTGTCATTTTATACACTTTTTCGGGGTCATTTAACCCCCTAAATCATGCAAATATGTCCAAATTATATACTTAATCGTTCCTTTTTTGTGTTTTTAGCACTTGGATAGATTTTGGAAGAAATACACGTGACTTGGGCTCATTTGGAGAAGAAACGGACAAGATTACAACTCTACACCAAATCTTATGAAGATAATGCGTACAGTGGCTAGAGACGGCGTCAGGATTTCGTTTTTCTATATATACAAACTCATTTTTAGGGTTTTAAGTGTGTAACTTTTAGGAATCAAAACCTACCTTTAGAAGTCGATTGTAGTAGCTATTTGGTTTGTTTTTAGGGTGTCGAAACCCTATTGTATAAGCCTTGAACACATGTTTTAATCAAATGAAGTCTATTTATCCCTTTAATCTTTTAATATGTTTATGTGTTGTTTGATTAATTCTTGTTCTTTGCTTCCTTTTAATATGTTAGGCTAGATCCATTAATATTTACTTATGATTGCATGAAACTTAGTTTGTAGATCCTTTTAATATTGCTTCTTGTGATGGATATGCGCGTTAGGCTTTAGAAAACTAGCCATAAGATATTAAATTAGCATTGACATCTAGGGAAACGCGAGTGTGTAGAAAGGATACCATTGGTAATAGTCTTCACACTACCTTACCCCTAATATAGTTAATATCTCTTAAGTGTTTTAATGCATGTAATGTACTCTTAAGGGCCTTGTAATAGTCTTCATACTACCTTACTTGTGCGTTGCCTTAATGGAATATTACATAGACGGCAGATTCGTGTAATCTGTTCATGACCTAGGAAATACTTACACAGATCATCGCAAGAGTGACAAAGCAATAGGATTAGGAGAAACAAACTAAGAAGTAGTGCATGATTAAATAAATACGTTCGTTTACCATATAAGTTCTTACCAAAATTAGTTAGATTTATTATTAGTTTAATTAGCTAAAACCACAACCAAACCTCTCTAAAACCAGAATTTTACTTACTTTCTAAAAATATAAAACACCAAAAATAATCTTCTCTCAACCCCTTAGACCTTTGTTTTATTATGTTTGAACCTTCCCAACCTATTCCCCTAGAGAACGATAACAACCCCCGAGTCTTGCCTATACTACACTACAACGGTTAGGTACACTTCATAGGGAGTTGTAAAACTTCTTGTGAAGTTACAACCACCGCACATCAAGTTTTTGGCGCCACTGCGTTGGGAATAGTTAGGTTTTGAGCTTTATCTAGCTTAGGTCTACTCGCTTGATTCCTATCAAGTGAGATTTTATTTTCTGTCAATTAGCTTTCTTTTAGTCTATCTTTTTCTTCGTTCCCTCTGTTTGTAAAATATTTTTGTTAACCTTCATGGGAGACGAAAATCCTATCCATACCCTAGGAGACTATTCCAGACCCAGCCACGAGGGTTATCGAAACACCATTGAGCTCCCTGATGGGAACAATGTGGTGCCTCTGCGATCCGACACCATCCGGTTGATGCAAAACAGATGCTCATTCCATGGACTTCGGTCCGAGGATCCAAACCAACATCTTAAGGATTTTCTAAAACTAGTGGACTTACTAGACCTTAATGTTGAGAACAGGGAAAGGATGCGCCTGCGTTTATTTCAATTTTATCTCATGATCAAGCTAGCAATTGGCTTGAACGTCTTCCTACAGGATCCATCTCCACCTGGGAGAATCTTACTACTCGTTTCCTTGCTCAATTATTTCCAACTAGAAGGACTGCAAAACTTTGAAATGACATCTTAATGTTCCAACAACATCAAGGTGAATCTATTTTTGAAGCATGGACTTGTTTCAATGACTTACTCCAAAAAGTCCCTCATTACGGCATTGATTTTTTGGCTTTAAATCTAAATTTTTTATGATCATGTCTCTTTTCATCTTAAGTGTGAGATTGACCGCGACGCCAGTGGCAAACTCCGCAATAAGAACGCCGAAGAATCTTGGAAAATCATAGAGAATCTCGCTATTTACGATCATAAGAGCTGGAATGATTCAAGAGACTTTGTTAAACCGATCAAGGCAATTTCTATATCTCAAAATACATCAAAAACACCTGACCGGTGACTTCTTGAGCTTGAAGACCAAATTAATTTCTTACTAAAAGGACCATAAACAACACCTAGAACAAGATCAACACACGTCCCTCAAGCATACACTAAAGCAGTTTCCTCTGATCCACATCCACGAAACCTTAATAAGCCATCAAGGTAAAGTTCTTTCACTTTTTGTGAACGTGTCCGTCCAAGCCCTCAACCCCAAGCATTGGAAACTAGTTTCGAAGCTCGAGTACGAGACTACATAGCATCACACACAAAAAGAATGGAGAGGTTCAAAAATGCGATCTTCAAACAAAGAGAAGAAGTCAACAGTAAAATGGCGGAGATGTTCGAACTTCTTAAAGAGCTCACTGTAAGCCAAGCTTCGAGAAAAGTTCTAGTTAGAGAAGAGGCTAGGCACCTCATTACTAAGCACGTTAATTCCATCTCCCTCAATAGAATAGAGGAAGAAAAGAGTGTTAGAAACAACGAGGTGGTCAGTGAAAGCGTTGTGGAGCCAGACAAATCGGATATAGCAGAACCTCTAGAGGAAGTTGATAAGATGAATGAAGCTAAAAATAGGACCGATGATGAGCCAGTTAGAAGTGCAGAGGAAAAGCTCACGATAAATGAAGAAGAAGAGCTAGTGGGAGTGTCCAGTTCCCGACCTGTAGGATATTACCTGAAACATAGAATCAATGAGAAATTAATCGAAAGCCTTGTAGGTAATCAAAGGTTTAATGACTCCCTGTTAGCGACACAAGTAGGTAAGATGAAACGTAAGACTTATAATGTGTTACCTAGTGGACCCATGTATGACAGAATCCTTAAGAAAAAGATAACAAAAAGTAGGATATGGGGGGAAATTTTGTAATACCATGTAACGTAGGAGGATTAAAACACATGGATGCCTTAGTCGACCCATTAGGAATAGCTAAGGATGTATTAATTGAAGTAACTGGTTATGTGTACCTCATAGATTTTGTTATTTTAGACATAAATGAAGACGAAAATAGGCCCTTCATTTTAGGAACACCATTCTTGACTACAGCTAAGGCCGTGATTAAGTGTGATAAGGGAACAATAACTCTAAGATCTAGAAAGAATAAGATAAGTTTCCATAAGAGGCCTGAACCCCTTCGTGGAGTCGAGAGAGAAAATAAGAACAACATAGAACCCATATCCCCCACAACGACCATAAATAAACTAGTTTTAGAATGAGAGGAAAGGATCAAACTCCACCAAGATAAAGAAATGAAGCTTGACCAATGGAGGGGCAAAATTTTCAAAAATAGACGCCCCACACTCGTGAAGGAGGGATGTGAAGTAAGAAACGAAGAGGAGTCACTTAAGGACCTGTGACTCCAAGTCTAGCTACAAGACTCGTTAAATAAACAAAAATGCTTATTGGGAGGCAACCCAATTCATTTAATTTAATGCATTTTAGGAGTGTCATGTGTGTTTTATTCTTAATTATTTATTTTTATATGTTTGAATTATAATTTGATCATGCTTTGTTTTGTCATTAACATCGTCTTAATTGCAATCAAATGTATTTCATAAAACTTGTTAAAGGAAAGTCCAGTTTCTAAGAACCATTTTAAACATATTTAACAAATTGTTTCGATTAATTCGCGTCTTGTGTCAGTTTCGAGTCATATGATTGTGATAATTAATCTCAGGTTTTATGTAGTATTTTCTACAGGAAATAACTAGTAGATTTGCGTGCAGAAATTTTTTCCAGAAATTGAAGAAAAAATTTATTTACAGTGTGTGAAGACGGATTCAGGATTAATCCTGACGGCGTCACGTCTCCAGCACTTGTAAATTTCGTATTTTCTTTAAATTTTTGAAAATTAATTTTGTATAATTTCCAAAATTTGTAATTTTCTTAAAAAACTACAGATAACCACGATTACATTAACATAATCATCTTATCTTTATTGCTTTTATTAAGTCTAAACCCTAAAAGTTTCGGTGTGTATATCATTATCCCGCCGATTTTATGTAACACCCCCTTATTTGACATATAGCAGCGGAAGCTAATCTGGGGTATTACTTCTTGAATCATAGTCACAATAATAGAAAATGACTCAAAAGAGACGTTTTTGAAAGATAAGTTGTCATTCATTATTCATCAGAGTTTTTACAAAAGAGGTCCCAAAATACATTTCAAAACATAAAGTTGAATGATAACATGTTTGGACGTCCTCGTGTCCAATGCCACTCCGTGCCATAGTTTGCTCAATTACCTGAGATAAACATGCTAAAAGGATCAACACAAAGGTTAAGTGATATTCACAGTGTTTGCAACGTAATAGTTGAATACAAGTCATCACAAATGGTAATAATTACAACGAATACAGTTATCATGGAAAACAGTATTATTGCCCTAAGCTTATGCAACCAAACATTAACATCCGAAGTCAACTTAACGACTTGAAGGAACAACTGTCCTTAAGGAAATGTAACTTGCCAAAGTTATCTTTGTTCTCAAATATAGTGTGTTTGGTTACCCCATGTACGGGTACACCAACGGGAGTCGTCACCCCTAATAAATCTATCCATAATATTCACGTTTACTTGCAAGTGACTAATGGTTCATGATTAAGAAAATATTAGCAGTGAAAGCAAACTTAGGCAATAATATATCAGGATAGCATACAATTAGAAAACACCTGTATCCATGGTTTATAGCATGTATCTCCCTACGGGATTTAGAAAATATGTAACTGTGGGACTATGAACTTACCCTAGTAACGTGATACGTTATAGATTAAATGATAAGGTTTTATCTTTTTAAGTTTCTTCAAAAGCTAGCGGATGATAAATTATGTTATATTTATAACATAATTGTTTTATAGCGTTTCGATCGATGAATGATAACGACAAAATGTATCGTTTAATAAAAAGTAGTCTTAATAATATTTAAATATATTTTAAAAATTAAATATAGAATATTACATTTTATAACCCTTGAGATTTGAAAATGACCAATATATACCCTGTGATATATACATATTTACAAAATTAACCTTTGTTTTTTTTTTTTTTTTTTAATTTTTGTTTTAATTCTATTTTCAAAACGTGTTGGGTTTTAATAAAATCGAGTCTTATAATATTTAAATATATTTTTATAATTGATATAAAAATATTACATTTTATACCCTTAAGAATATGAAAATGACAATATATACCCTTGATATATATATTTACAAAACTAACCCTTTAATTATATTTTTAAAACATTAAACCTTTAACTTTAAAGAATGGAAAAACAGCCCCTTGGAGTTATAACTTTAGGATAATTACATTTTCAGCCCCTTTAGTTATATGTTTCAAGAATTTACAATATTTACCCCTTTGCATGAAAACATTTGTGAATTAAGTCCAAAAACCATAATATTGATATTTTTGATTTAGAAATCAATTTTGCAGGTTATAGCTTATTACTATAAGCTAAAATAAGTAACTTTTATGAGCTTATAGCTTATGAAAAGAGCTTGTGAGCTTAAAAATCCAAAACGGGTTCGTTTAGTTTTGGAAAACCAAACAGTGTGGGTTTATGGTTTAAGGCTTAAACAAGTGACTTATATAGGATCTAATAAAGCTTATGAAAGTTCTAAAACAAGGCAAGAGCTTATAGAACAAAATAAAAAGCTTATTACTACTTGAAATGATGAAAATGGGTCGAATTGAGCAAAAACAACTTTAAAACTTAAAAGATGAATCAAGAGACTTCTTTCTTCTTGTTTCTTGGCTTTTACTTATTGTATACTTTCTTCTTAATCTTCCTTAGACTTGTTTAGACCTTCATTTCAGTATGTGATGAGTTTTTGAGATGAATTGAAAGAGTATGTATGTATGCGTGTATATATAGTGTAGAGAAGGAGTAATGACTAAGTTTTCTTAGAGTGGTGACCAAGTTAAGTAGAGTGGTGGCCAAGGTGTTGTAGAGTAGTGACCAAGTAATATCTAGAGTGCAAAGAGGTGATTCATGGAGCCACTTGAGGTGCTTGAGGTGCTTGGTTTTTAGGTTAGAACTAGTTTTAGGTGTTTAGGATTTTCGTCTACTTTTAGGTTAGAATTAGGGTTTTGTTTAGGGTTTAGGGTTAAGATTAGGGTTTTAGAATGATTTAGGGTTTAGTTTCTTGGTTTAGAAGTTATGCTTTAAGTGTTGTAACTTGTGTTAAAGTGGTGGTAAGAAATAAACATGATTTTGGAGGGAAAATGACCTAGTTTGAATTCTATGCATGTTTAACTTGTACTTTGAGCTTTAGGGAGTTGTACATTGGTTTTGGAGGGAATTAATATTCAAAAGTTATGCATTGTACACTTGTACACATGCCTTGCAAGCTTGAACATTCACTTTATATGTAAACATTTCATATAATTAGGGTGTTGATATAAACGTTAACGTTTGAAATCCGTTTTGTAATAACGTTTTGAAAAGTACGTTAAATAGATAACGTATGATAAAATAGAGTTTAAAACATATTGCTTGACATATTATAACATTTACTGGCTATAAACGTTGATGAAATTAGCATAGGTAGGTTGCGTGAGCTCGTTTACTTAGGTTATGCAAGTTACGTTGCATAATAGGTGGAATAAAGCAAAAATATTCCCGTGAAAATGGTTGTACTTAATTTAATAAGTAGATATTACATTGATGACAATTGTATATAATTTAATAGATGGATAATTACATTGATGAAAATTGTGGGTTGTTATATTGTATAGATAAAATAATAAAGAAAATGGGAAATAGAATTAAAATGAGGAACTGCCCTGATATGTTGCTCGAGATGATTCTCCAATTTAAGTTCTTTGAGCAAAGTGTGTGGACGAGGCTTCAGAATGCTTCGTACGAGTTCAACACACGTCTTTTTCAGAGTATACCATATCATCGATTTCCTAATAGCAAGGTCCTGCATAAAAGATTAGAAGACAAAAGTACAATTCCTATCTCGGTTATACAATGGTTACAATGCAGGAAAACAATTCAACACATAATTGTACAGGGATCAATACACCGTATCCCAAACCCTAGGATACGCCGTATTGTTCCTGTAAAAACAATTCAAATTTTTAAAGTACTGAAATTCAGTTATAGACTAATAACGTCTAAACACATTCATACGCCGTATCCAGAGGGGTTCGATACGCCGTATGGAGTGTATGGGTAGACAGCCTCGTGCAAACAATTTAAAAATAGTTCAAATAATTTAAAAATGACATGGTTGTCTCCCAAAAAGCACTTTTGTTTCAGCTAGTCGTTAAGTTTGACTTTTTCCTTTCCAGCTTTCATTTTTCCATCATTCGCTTTCACTTGTCCCCGTAAGCGAATTTTTTCATAACCATTTGGCATGACGCGTATTTCGTGAAGAATGGCATGCTGAGCACAACATCTCTTGTAACATCTTCATCGTCATTGATGATAAAACCTGCAAGAATAGAAAATTTTCCAACGAAAACGGGTATATCTATTAGAGTTTTGGCTGGACTCTTCCCTTCGTGACCGTCCTTGTCCTTGATTATAGAATATAAATTCTTTTGGTAATTAAATTAACGGACAAGGAAGGGATGAAGTCAACATTAACATTTTTATACCCGATCATGCAAGAAAACTTCATTTTATAGCAACACTTAAAATTGGTTTTAACATTATCGGGTTCATTGACAATAGTTGGCTCAAAATCAACATCTTGATTCGTCTCAGGTTCTAGACGTGTGTCCAAGTCATTAATTCAATGTAGTTACCATAAAGTGGGTTAAATGACTCGTTATCCTTTCCTATAAGCTTTGTTTTTGAATCAATATTCTTTACCATAAAGACCCTCCTGATTATGCTAGTGGTTGGCTTGATACTTTTAAAAACAAGTTTTTCTTCCCCGACCCTTGGAGTAATTTTTCTTTTGTAAACATCAATCTTGGAATGGGCAGTAGATAAAAATGGTCGACCGAGGATCAAAGGTACATCGTCATCCTCGGGTATGTCCAAGATGATAAAGTCTATGGGGAAAATAAATTTTCCAATCCTTACTAACACGTTTTCAGCAAGACCCCTTGTTTGTTTTATTGTTCTATCAGCCAGTTAAATGGTTTAGCTCGTGTGAGATAAAATTCCTAGACCAAGGTTGGTGTAGGTAGAAAATGGCATAACACTCACACTTGCTCATAGGTCAACAAGGGCTTTATCAAAACAAACATTGTGAATAAAACAAGGTGAAGTAAAGCTCCCTAGGTCTTTTTCTTTCTTAGGAAAGGTGTGATCATAAGCTTCAAAAATCTTCACATCTTGTGCCTCTCTCTAATTATCATAGCAGTAGTCTTGTAGTCGCCTTGGGAAGGGAATTGTTTCAGAAAATATGCTTCTGTGTTGTGAGCCTGATACGGTGTATGGACTACATCTCATACGGCGTATCTCAGAAGAATCAGCTTTAGTGGTTGAGATCAATTTTACATGGTCCCTTGGGTTTAGTTCTGTTGAGCCAGGCAGACCTCCAATTCCTCTTTCTTATAAAACCTTGCACATTTGACCAATTTGAATTTCCAAGGTCTTAATCGATGCTCCTTGATTTCTTATTTCCGCATCGGTATAGGCTCGAATCTCCTTGATGATGTTCGAGTTCTCTTCGTGTCTCTTTGCTGACTCAGCCATGGATTTGGTCAGTGATTCTTCCAAAGTCTGTCTTCGATCAGGATACGAAGAATTTCTGTTGTTGCGTTGGTAGAATCCTGGCCCTGTTGCTCTATACTGTCCTACAGGTTGATAGGGTGCTCCAAACTGCGTGTAATAAGCCTCTTCCAGAGTATTCCCTTCTTCCTTTAGCAGGCAATCCTTTGTGTAGTGTGGTCCCTTGCATAGTTCGCATCCGACCTGAACAACATATACTTTCTTGTTGTCTTTCTTGATCTCTCTTCCAAGGTTATTGAGCTGGGCTTGAATAACAGCTAGCCCATCAAAAGTTTCAATACTTCTGGCTTATAAGGATGTTCCATTATGCCATTTCTGGGAGTATTTAGCCATTTCTTGGATGGCTATTTTTGCATCAGCAACAGTTTTAGTGGGAATGGCACCTTTAGAGTCAAGGATTTGTCTAGTCGGAATATCAAGCCCGTTATAGAATAAGAGAACTTCTTGCAAATCAGTTAATTAATGCTAAGGACATTTCATCAAAAGTTCCTTAAATCTTTCCCAGGCTCGGAAGAGACTTTCATCCGGTTCTTGCTGGAAATTGTTTATCCCCTCCATTTTCTTTGTCGTGCAAGCAGGTGGGAAGTACTTGTTCAGAAACTTTATTTATAGGGTTTCCCAGTTTGTGATTGACCCTGATGGTTCATTCTTGAGCCATCAACTTGTAGCTCTAGTTAAGGACATGGGAAAAACTCGAAGCATTACTTGATCTTGAGTAACCTTTGGAATATAAAATAACTGAACAATCTCAAGGACTTTTTTGATGTGTTCATTGGCGTCTTCATGTTCAGAACCGCTAAAAGTATTTTCGTGAAGCTCCTTGAGATATTGCCCTTTTAATTCAAAGTGAGTTTTGTCATTAATCTTGGGCCTAACAACTCCTGACCCATAGTTTCCACGGGTCTTGCTCATATATTGCTCCATTGTTTCTGTCATAATTTCTATAGTTGAATGTTCTTAGATGTCAAAAAATAAATCGAGCTCTGGTGAACTTGATTCCAAAAGGCGAGGTGTCTCGTAGAGCATCCTTTTTGAGAGAAATGCACTTTTCGAGTTTTCAAAAGGTGGAATTAGTTCCTTAGTGGAACTCCTTGTCATGCATCACCTAAAACAAAAGATAATAAATCAGTAGGATAGGCTCTTTGGAATGAATACAGAAAATTAAACACGGAAATCAATTTTTTTAGTTCTATTACTGTATTAAATGAGCAATACGCCATATTCAATTAACTTGAACATGCCGTATTGTTTGTTGAAGGTCAATACGCCGTATTGATTATACAGAATACGTTGTATTGTTTGGAAGAACATATACGCTGTTTAGACTGCAGAACTCAATACACTGTTCTGAGTGGAAAGGTTGATACGTCGTATCCAACTAGTGGATATGGCGTATCTGTTGATCTATCAGAACATGATACTTAGAAAAAAAATAATGAAGGAATTAAATCATACAATTAAATCAATCACAAACAAAATTAAATTACACTAATTAGATTAATCTAAACTAATGGTTAGAAATACTAATAAAATTAAAGGTTAAACTTTTTTCACTCCCCGACAATGGCGCCAAAAACTTGATGTGCTATCATGTAGGGTCAATTTATTGATTACCAAGTTTTAAATTTATATTTAGCCGACTTATCCTAAAACAACACTTTAACGGGCAGTGTACCCGATCAGGTGGAGTTTCGTGGTAAGTAGGGTGTCGAACACTAAGAGTGAGGTCGTTAACCTTATAATCTATCAATATTTTAATTACTCTAGTTAAGTTAATTCTATTTACTTGTTAAACCTATGTTATATACACTTCTAACGAATATGGGGGGTTTTCAGCCTGAGAGACTGGCACAGGTTTTATGGTGACAAAAATCAATTCTAAACACAATAAACATGCAAGAAAACAACTAGAAGATAAAAGAGCGATACAAGCCAAATAATAGAAAACTGCATTAGCCATATTAAATCCGATTAAATGTTGGTTTGTTTATTTAGTGAAATGTTTTCTTATCTCAAAGCGGCATATCATTCTTAAGACTTAGGCGGGACATCATCCTAAGACCTAGACACGTTGAATCCTGTCACAATTAACACATCCGCAAAAAAGCATCCTTTAGTTTAATTATAATCTATCTAGGGATTATAGCAATGGTGATCTTGATAAGCCCTAGCCCATCGGGACTTTACCCACTTACTGTTTGACAGTATTTTATATACTGGTAGTCCATTATTTAAATGTTTATCAATTAATCAAGAACATACTTGTTGAAACATTACGAGTCACCTGCCGGTCCAACTAAGCTCTTAATTTAAAGACAAAGACAAAACATTACTTGTGATCCTATTGGTCGAGTAATATAAAACACGATATGAAGAGCTATCCAAGTATCTAGCTCACTTGTTAGGCGTAACTAGACCCAGTTAAATGATAGGTCATATATTCAAACACGTAAACAAGTATCATGTGATAAACATAATTAGACTTTCAATGATAAATTAAGTAAATCGATTTTAAAACAATCCAAACATTAAATCTTCATTAAGATGGCTAATACCCAAGGGTATTAGCCCATAACCATTGTAATTATACAAGCGTGGTCAAATAACCAAGGTAAATTAAACGTTTTACCAAACGATACTAAAAATTAAATGATTACAAGAGTAAGGAAATTACACGGTGTCTTCTATAGAATCGTGATCGATGCTTGACCTTTGGTTGCTCTTCTTCTCTTCAGAAAATTGTCTTCTATGTGTATGGTATGAAGAATATCATTTTGCACACTAAAAACTCATTTTTGAGTCTTCTATTTATAGCCTCTGAAAAAGTCTGGATACACCGTATTGGGCTAGGCCAATATGGCGTATTAGGGTGTATCCCTTAAAGTGTGCGCAAAGTTTATGATCAATATGATATTCATTACCAAAATATAAATATCTTCGTATCTCTGAATAGTTATCTTGATGGATACGGCATATGGAAGAAGATGAATACGTCATATTGGGAATTGGTTGAACGCGTTTTCTTGTGAAGAGTTGGCGTTGATACGCCGTATCTTTTTTCTTGGATACGGTGTATTGGTCAGAATTGAGTAATCTTCAAATATTTTTGTTTTAGCTCCAAAATATGCGCCTTCTAGCATTTCTTCAAAAATCACTCCTCAATTACTACAAATAACACTTTTAAGCAATTAAGTATGAATTCTTACTATAATTATATAAAAGTGGTTAGTTTATTCGGGATAAATGATGGTATAAATGTGACGTTATTTGATGTCATCAAATATCCCCCCACTTGAATCCTACTTGTCCTCAAGTAGACTCTAGATTATATTGAAAATGTATCCCAACCAAAGTCAGGGATTTTTCTGTTTAATCACTTCTTTCGATTTAATCACCTGTACAAGACCAAGCACCTTACGAAATATGGAAATAAAAACACTCAGATCACTCAACTAATCTAGGGTGTAACATTTAAGTGGTACGCTCATTTGCTTAGTCGTGATTAGCTTTGTATCATAAGCTTGGCAAGAATACACATCTCCACCACTAGAGTTAAAGAGAAACAAGTCAAAAAGGTAAATTAGGTTAAAGGCTTTGGGTTGATCATTCAAGAAATCTTTCACCAAAGTACCATACCAACAAGGCAGCTGAACCACACATACATGGCCGTAACGACGGAATAGACATGTATGATTCGATCACATCCTCATTCGTATTTAACCAACGGTTAGGATGAAGAACGACATAGGGTATGGAGCTTCTAACTTTTACGAAAAGTCATAAACCAACAAGGCAGCTGAGTCACGCGTACATGGCCGTAACAACGGAATAGACATGCATGACTCGCATACATCCTCATTCGAGTAAAACCTAAGGTTAGTCATCTAGAAAGGGAAGTATATGGTTGTTAAATAAAATTCACAAAATAAATAGACTAAGCTTGAACGAATAAGGTAGTTTCTAGTAACTTTTTCCACCATTCCATGATAAAGACTCGAAATATATACAAACGCCTCGATCATAGAGATGACAAAAACAACCTAAGTTAGCATTCCCATAACGGTCAACTTCCCGAACATCCCAAACATACATGCTATTACAAAAGTGGTGATATCGGCCACTTAATACAAAACTATACATCGTTGATTTTTATCCACAAATAATTGATCCTTCTAAGTATTTTATCGGTTTAAGTTTAGCGAACTGACTATCAATCTTCCTTCTCTTTTTTGATGCATTTTCTATTTTTCCATATTTTTAAAACATAAACCTCGGTGTAATTTCATCGTCTTCACAATCATAATTTTTCCTTTAACACTTCATCTTCGGACATAATACATAATCATGAAAGTAGCAAAATACACGAGCTACACATTTTCCCATTGCATTGTGCAATTTCCCGACTCAACCAGAGATAGAAAATTTCACTTTCACTCAAGAAACACAAAACTTTACACGAAAGCAACTAGCAACTTTGATTAAGTAGGCTTAATCTACAAGGTAGGCTAAGGTGTAAAGGTGTAACAAAATAGACATATGGTGTGAAAAAGACAGCATTGGCTCAACAGGTTTTTCTAGGTGATCTTACTCATATGGTAAGAGTAAGCAAAGGGTTACACGGTATTTAACTAACCAGTGTACTTAGTTAATTTTACAACATTTAGGCTTTTTGGTGTATTCCTAGAAATTTACTAGTTAAAAATGTTTCTCCATCTACCTCCATAGTACTCATCATTGTGGTCTCGAGTGATATACCAGGCCAAGTTCTAAAGTCCACTACATCACCGACACACTCATATTTTGGTGGAATTTTTAGTAAATGTTTGGAAATGGAATAGGCTTAATTCTCACAATTTGGCATTAAGGGTTATAGTGCGCGAGGTCATAGACTCGTAATTTTTACAAAAGTTATGCTAGAATTTTTTTTTAATTTTGGCATAATTTAAGTATATAGCATGTTATTTGTAAAAGAAATGACAAGTAGGCGTTCTAATTATCCATCCCCCCACTTAGATTATACAACGTCCTTATTGTATAGATATGACAATAAAAGAAAATGGCAAATATAATTAGAACGAGGAACTCCCCTGTTATGTTGCTCGGGATGATTCTCCAATTTGAGTACTTGAGCAAAAGTTTGTTGACGAGGCTTCAGAATGCTTCGTATGAGTCCAACACATGTCTTTTTCAAAGTATACCATATCGTCGATTTTATTATAGCAAGGTCCTGCATAAAAGATTAGAAGACAAAAGTGAAATTCCTATCTCGGTTATACAATGATTACAATGCAGGAAAATAATTAAACACACAACCGTACAGGGATCAATACGTCATATCACAAACCCTAGGATACACCGTATGGTTCTTGTAAAAACAATTAAAGATTTAAAGTACTAGAAATTAAATTACAGACTTATAACATCTAGACACATCCATACGTAGTATCCAGAGGGGTTCAATACGCCGTATAGAGTGTCTGGGAAGACAGACTCGTGCAAACAATTTAAAACAATCCAAACAATTAAAAACGATTGGGTTGTCTCCCAGGAAGCACTTTTGTTTTAGCTAGTCGTTAAGTTTGACTTTTTCTTTCTCCTCATCATTCTTCCATTATTCGCTCGCACTTGTCCCGGTGAGCGAATTTCTTCATAACCATTTGGGATGACATGTATTTTATGAAGAATGGCATGTCGAGCACTACATCTCTTGTAACATCTTCATTGTCATTGATGATAAAACCTGCAAGAATAGAAAATTTTCCAACGAAAATAGGTATATCTATTAGAGTTTCGGCTGGACTATTCCCTTCATCAATGTCCTTGTCCTTAATTATAGACTAATCAAAGCTTTTGGTAATTAAATTAACGGACAAGGAAGGGATGAAGTCAGCGTTAACATTTTTATACCTAATCGTGCAAGAAAACTTCATTTTATAGCAACACTTAGAGCTGGTTTTAACATTATCAGGTTCATTGACAACAGTTTGCTCAAAATTAACATCTTGATTCGTCTCGGGTTCCAAAGGTGTGTCCAAGTCATTTAATTCAATATAGTTACCATAAATTGAGTCGAATGACTCGTTATCCTCTCCTAAAAGCTTTGTTTTTGAATCAAGAATCTTTAATATAAAGACCCTCCTGATTATGCTAGTGGCTGGTTTGATACTTTTGAAAACAAGTTTTTCTTCCCTGACCCTTAGAGTAATTTTTCTTTTGTAACATCAATCTTAGAATGGGCAGCAGATAAAAATGGTCGACCGAGGATCAAAGGGACATCGTCATCCTCGGGTATGTCCAAGATGATAAAGTCTATAAGGAAGATAAATTTGCCAATCCGTACTAGCACGTTTTTAGCAATATTGGTTGTTTTATTGTTCTGTAAACCAGTTTAATGGTCAACCTAGTGTGAGATAAAATTCTTAGACCATGGTTGGTGTAGGTAGAAAATGGCATAACACTCATACTTGCTCCTAGGTCAACAAGGGCTTTATCAAAACAAACATTATGAATAAAACAAGGTAAAGTAAGGCTCCCTGGGTCTTTTTCTTTTTGAGGCAAGGTGTGATCATAAACTTCTAGAATCTTCACATCTTGTGCCTCTCTCCAATCATCACAACAATAGTTTTGTAGTCGCCTTGGGAAGGGAACTGTTTCATAAAATATGCTTCTGTGTTGTAAGCCTGATACGGCATATGGACTACATCCCATACAACGTATCTCAAATGAATCAGCTTTACTGGTTGAGATTGATTTTACATGGTCCCTGGGGTTTGGTTCTGTTAATCCAAGCAGACCTCCAATTATTCTTTCTTGTAAAACCTTTCTTATTTTACCAATTTGAATTTCCAAGGTCTTAATCGATGCTCCTTGATTTCTTATAGCCGCATCGGTAGAAGATCGAATCTCCTTGATTATGTTTGAGTTCTCTTCGTGTCTCTTTGCTGACTCGGCCATGAACTTGGTCAATGATTCTTCCAATGTCTATCTTTGATCAGGGTACGAAGAATTTCCATTGTTGCATTGGTAGAATCCTGGCCCTACTGCTCTGTACTGTCTTACAGGTTGAAAGGGTGTTTTGAAATGTGTGTAATACGCCTCTTCAAGAGTATTCCCTTCTTCCTTGAGTGGACAGTCCTTTGTGTAGTGTAGTCTTTTGCATAGTTCTCATCCGACCTGTGCAGCGTATACTTTCTTGTTGACTTTCTTAATCTTTCTCCCGAGGTTGTTGAGCTAGGCTTGAATAACAGCTAGTCCGTCAGAAGTTTTAGTACTTCTGGATTTTGAGATGTTCCGTTATGCCATTTCTAAGAGAATTCTGCCATTTCTTGGATGGCTATCTTTGCATCTATAGCAGTTTTAGTGGGAATGGCACCTTTAGAGTCAAGGATTTGTCTGGTGGGAACATCGAGTCCATTATAAAACAAGATAACTTCCTGCATATTAGTTAAATAATTCTGGGGACATTTCATTAAAAGTTCCTTAAATCTTTCCTAGTCTTGGAAGAGACTTTCATTTGGTTCTTGCTGAAAATTATTAATCTCCTCCATTTTATTTGCACTGCGATCAGGTGGGCAGTACTTGTTTAGAAACTTCATTTTCAAGGTTTCCTAGTTTGTGATTAAACCTGATGGTTCGTTCCTGAGCCAACGACTTGCGGCTCCAGTTAAGGACATGGGAAAAACTCGAAGCATTACTTGATCTTGAGTTACTTCAGGAATATGAAATAAGTCAACGATCTCAAGAAGTTTTTCGATGTGTTCGTTTGCGTCTTTATGTTTTGAACCGCTAAAAGTATTTTCGTGAAGTTTCTTTAGATATTGCCCTTTTAATTCAAAGTGAGTTTTGTCATTAATCTTGGGCCTAACAACTCTTGACCCATAGTTTCCATGGGTCTTGATCATGTATTGCTCCATTGTTTCCATCACAATTCCTGTAATTTCCTCTTTCAAATGTTCTTCGACGTCAGAAAATAAATCGAGCTCTAGTGAAATCGACTCCACAAGACCAGGTGTCTTGAAAAGCCTCCTTTTTGAGCAAAATGCACTTTTTTTGTTTTCAAAAGGTGTAATTAGTTCCTTAGTGGTACTCCTTGTCATGCATCACCTGAAACAGAGGATAATATACAAAAAATTAATCACAGAAATCAAATTAAGTTTTGCTACTATATCAGATGACCAATACACCGTATTCAATTACTTTGAATATCTCGTATGGTCTGCTGAAGGTCAGTACGCCGTATTGATTATACTGAATATGCCGTATCATTTGGAAAAACAGATACGTTGTTTAGACAGTAGAGATCAATACGTTGTTCTGAGAGGAAAGGTCGATACGTCGTATCCAACTGGTGGATACGACATATCTATTGATCTGTCAGAACATGATACTTAAGAAAACAATTAAATAATGCTGGAATTTAAACACACAATTAAATCACATAATTAGATTAATTACAAACAGAATTAAATTACACTAATTAGATTAATATAAGCTAATGGTTAGAAATATTAATAAAATTAAAGGTTAAATTTTTTTACTCCCCGATAACGGCTCTAAAAATTGATGTGCTATTGTGTAGGGTCAATTTATTGATAACCAAGTTTTAAATTTATATTTAGCCTACTTATCCTAAAACAACACTTTAACAGGCAGTGTACCCGATCGAGTGGAGTTTGGTGGTAAGTAGGGTGTTGAACACAAAGAGCGAGGTTGTTAACCGTATAACCTATCAGTATTTTAATTGCTCTATTTAAGTTAATTCTAATCACTTGTTAAACCTATGCTATATACGTTTCTAATGATAGATGGGGGGTTTTCAGCCTGAGAAACTGGCATAGGTTTTATGGTGACAATAATCAATTCTAAACACAATAAACATGCAAGAAAACAATCAGAAGATAAAAGAGCAGTACAAGCCAAATTAAATGATGGTTTGTTTATTTAGTGCAATGATTTATTATCTCAAAGCGGCATATCATTCTTAAGACTTAGGTGGGACATCATCCTAAGACCTAGACACGTTGAATCCTGTCACAATTAACGCATCCGCATAAAGCATCCTTTAGTTTAATTATAATCTATCTAGGGATTATAGCAATGGTGATCTTGATAAACCCTAGCCCATCGGGACTTTACCCACTTATTGTTTGACGGCATTTTCTATATCGAGTCACTATTCAAATCTTTTATCAATTAATCAAGAACATACTTTTTGAAACCAGTTACGGTCACCTACCGGTCCAACTAAGCTCTTAATTTAAAGATAAAGACAGAACGTTACTTGTGATCCTATTGGTCCAGTAATATAAAACACGATATGGAGAGATATCCCAGTATCTAGCTTACTTGTTAGGCGTAACTAGACCCATTTGAATGATAGGTCCCATATTCAAACACGTAGACAAGTATCATGTGATAAACATAATTAAACTTTTAATGATAAATTAAGAAAATTAATTTTAAAATAAACCAAACATTAAATCTTCATTAAGATGGCTAATACCCAAGGGTATTAGCCCATAACCATTGTAATTATACAAGCGTGATCAAATAACCAAGGTAAACTAAATGTTTTACCGAATGATACCAAAAGTTAAATGATTACAAGAGTAAGGAAATTACACGGTGTCTTCTATAGAATTGTGATCGATGCTTGACCTTTGGTTGCTCTTCTTCTCTTTAAAAATCGTCTTTTATGTGTATGGTATGAAGAATATGATTTTGCACACTGAAAACTCGTGTTTGAGTCTTCTATTTATAGCCTCTGAAAAAGTCTAGATACGTCATATTGGGCTAGGCCAATACGGCATATTGGGGTGTATCCCTTGGAGTGCGCGCAAGGTTTATGATCAATATGATATTCATTCCTAAAATATAAATATCTTCGTATCTCTGAATAGTTATCTTGATGGATACAGCGTATGGCAGAAGATGAATACGCCGTATTGGGAATTGGTTGAACACGTTTTCTTGTGAAGAGTTGGCGCTGATACGCCGTATCTCTTTTTCTGGATACGGTGTGTTGGTCAGAATTGAGTAATCTTTAAATTTCTTTGTTTTAGCTCTAAAATATGTGCCTTTTAGCATGTCTTCATAAATTACTCCTCAATTATTGCAAATAACACTTTTAACCAATTAATTATGAATTCTTGCAATAATTATATAAAAGTGGTTAGTTTATTTTGGATAAATGATGGTATAAATGTGACATTTTTTGATGTCATTAGGAGTATACTTCTATGAAGCTCGAGTTGGGATCCTATCTCTAGTAGGTCACCCTCGTTTAATGCTGCAGCGGGTACTGGTGTAGCTAATGGTGAGGGAATAAGTGGTGAATCTGATAAGGGATCTAGGGACCAGTCAGGTGATGCTGGTGTCCCAGCTGGTGATGGTGGGGTCTGAACTGGTGAACGTACTGAAGGTATGTCACACTCAATGTCTCTGTATATGGTACCATCCTTTGGGTCCTCCCAAGTAGTGTGGACTGGTAATCTAGTATGAGTTTGTGTGTGAGTCTCACCTGCTATCTCTAACTGCTAGTCTGGTGTAGATTTGGAACTCTGTCCTACCTCAGAAGTACTGGGTGCAGTGTCCATGACCTGCTCTAAGGCACGATGTCTGGCCGCCCCGTATCTTAAACCCAATGGAACATCCTCGATTTTATCCTCAGCCGGGACTGCCTGCTGATGTTGATCCTTTGATGTAGCCTCCTCACTCTTTGAGTCGGTACCCTCATCCTTCGGCTTCTCTCCCTCAGTCTCTGTGTCTTCTATAAGTTCAGAAGTACCTCGATATCTCTTCTGTAAGGGAAGAGTCGGTGATGATGTTGGGGATGATGATGATGATGGGGTCTCGTAAGAGGATCTGTACCTCTTATGAAATGAAGATAGTGATAGATCCATCGCCTCAGTCAGTCGGTCTGAGAGACCAGGAGATAGCGTGGGTGGCGTACGCATGGCTAGGGGTGAGCATATGTACCAAGAACCAAACCGGAACCAAGAACCAAATCAAAACCGACCCAACACGAACCAAATTTTAGAACCGTGGTTTGGTTCTAGTTCATCAATATTTTAAATTTTGGTTCTCGGTTCAGTTCGAAACCGCGGTTCTCGGTTCCAAAATCAAAGAACCGCCTGACTTTCAAATATTTAGGATTTTTATGAGATGTTTGGTTTCTTTACGTGATACTTCAAACATTCATCGTGATTTTAATAGTTTAACACGATACTATGGTTCTATCCTTGTTACAACTTCATGTTTATATTTCTTCATAACAATTACATTAACGAATAATTAAAAGATTCATACATTTTGGTTATTGGAAAGAGTCCCACAACCGACACAGGGAAATAATAGCGTCCCGGTATCAGGTAAGGGACGTAGATGTGTGATACAAATAAAGAATATTGATTTTTTGGATGGTTTTTAGAAATTATCGATTCCAATCAGGTAGAACTGAAATACCCGAACAGGACCCGAGAACCAAACCGGAACAAAAACATGCTTTCGGTTCGGTTCTTGGTTCCTACAATATATGTTTTTTGGTTCTCGGTTCTCTCAGTTCCGGGTCGGTTCAGTACGGTTCTAAAACTGAGCTCACCCCTACGCACGTCCATCCGTGTAGTACTGCGGTAAAAGAATGACCGTGGAGGTGTAGGGGTAGGTGATGTCTATGTAAGTGGTGGTTGCTGAGAAGTTGGTAGTGTAGTAAGGTCTGCTGGTGGTGTAGTGGAAGGTGATGAGGTGACTCTAGTCTCAGATGTCTTTAAGGGCTCTGACTCCTCGTCAGTGTGAGGGGTAATAGGAGTGTGGTCGGGTGATGGAGGTGCTGGTGTAAGGGATAGTGGTTGGGGCTCCTCAGACTTTGAGGGGTCCTCGAGTGGCTCAGACTCTATGTCCGTAGCAGTAGGCGGGTAAGCCTATCTTACTAGCATATAAAGGTCATCAGGAAATGGAGTGGGTACTGGAGAGCCTCAGGCTCCGCCAACGGATGAAATAGTCTTTGTGTCAGAAGGGGCTGGTGAGGAAGACATCGACCTGTGATAATACGGTGGATGTATAAGTAATCTTATAAAATAATATACTTAAAATTAATAGCATAGATCTGCTTACATATATTAATCGATAGAAAATTAGAACATAAGTACTTGTAGCAATATATTAGTCATGCCAAGCAAGCATGGGCAATAGTGGTCAGATAATAGGAATAGAGCAAGCATTCAAGGCAACATCTAATGCAAACAAGGCAACATGTAAAAGCAAGCAATGATGATTCAGATAATAGCAAGCATAGAAAATTTCGTGCAAGAGTATAAGGTGAAATTACTTATATGCAACATGTACATTCAGGGTCAAGGCATTTTCAGGTGATCTTTAGATTTTGTACACACCCTAACGTAACTCAAGGAAAATACCCCCATCATACCATGGTCCTTCGTGAATTAGGCATAGTTGATCAGGCTATGCATAATTTAGGAAAAAACAATGAAATGCTCGGGCTAGTCAACTTTTATTATGTTTGAGGTTTTACGAAAACTTATTTTTGGTTATAGTTGTGTTTTTATTTTAGAAAAACGGGCATTCTTTATAACCTTAGGCTCTGATACCAATCTGTCACACCCCACTGAGAGCAAAAAAATGAGGTGCGACGTTTCAGAGACATCGCATAAGATACAAGAGTATATCATACTCGATTTCAAGAAATTTAGGTTACAATATTTCACAAAATCAAATCTTAAATAGTGGAACTCTTGTCTTTAGAGAACATCCTGGTAGTGGAGATCTTTGATTTTCAATACATTCAAATAATAAATGTTGATCACACCTGAAAATGATACTCTAAAGGTCAACATAAAGTTGGTGAACTCGTAGGTTTAGAGGTAAACCCAATTGCTACGCTAGAATTTAATAATGGACAATAATGCAATATGAAAACAGAATGCAAGCAGTAGTAGTTAGATTTCCAACATAGCAACACATCATACCATAGCAGTCCAAACCCAATCAACAAATCAATAGTGGTCCACGTGCTTATAAATTTCCAAACCTATAGCCTACTAGCTGGAGCTACACAATCAGCTAAGTAGTATTGAGCAAAAGTCTGATGTCTCAAATTATATATACACGTATAATACTAAAGTATAAGAAATTTACTAGAAATCCTTGAGGACAAAGATTAAAAGCAATTTCTTCACAAAATATCGTACGTTATCCGGTAAGTGTTCACCGGGTCGTTTATACCCCAAGAATTATGAAATTGAAACTCGAATTTTTTATTTGGACAATGATTTGAATGGTTTCAAACTTTTTGAATTTGTTTTTCTATATCTACTAATTAAAAACACATAAAACATATAAAAGTAAATAAACGACTAAACAATTAAGCAAATAAACACTAAAAAATAACGGGAATTAAAGAGAATGCGATAATTAAAACCTAAGTTATCAAAAATTAAACCTAAAATGATTTTTTTAACTTTTCCTAATCCTCATTTACTAACTTATAAGAAAAAGCTAAGGAAATTCTAAACCGAGAGTGCTTAAAGTTAAAAATGAAGAAAACGAGAGCGGGAATCAAATCCCGTTCTTTAAAAAATGAAATTCCAAAATCTTAACCCTACGAATTCAAATCTAACTCCTAAGCCTTCTAAATATTAAAAGAAAATTTTATAAAAAAGAATTTTATTTTTTTAATTATTTTTCTATTTTTTATGATTTTTTTAAAGCTTTTAATAAAAGAAAATGATTTAAAAATAGTAAAGTTAACTCTAAAAATCTAGAAAAATCACAACTTTTATAAGATGAAAAGACTGATTTTATAAAATTAAGTCCTAAAAATAAGCTAGCCAAATAAGTCCTAAAAAGCTAAAAATAAGCTACGGCTTTTTTTAGAAAAAAGAAATTAAAAACGTGTTTAAAAGATTAATGTAGGGCTATCATAACAGATAGCCCTACTGGTGCTGGTGGTTTGAGTGTGTGTATGTTGGGACGAGTATGTGTGAAAGGGGAGGTCATGGGTTCGACCCCCATGATTTCCCTTTTTGCATTTTTTTTTATTTTTTAAAACTTTTTGGAAAATCTTATAAAACAGCTCGAAACTAACAACTTTTGCAAAAGAAACTTTTTGTAAATCTTAACAAATAAGCCAGAAATTAAACTTAAAAATCACAGCTTTGACTTAACATATTTTTTTTTTGGTTTTTTCACTAAATTACTTAAGCTAGAAAATCTAAAAAAAACTTAAGCCTGAACCTAATAAGCTACAAGCTACTAACAACTACCCTAAAAAGCAAGTTTAAGCCAGAATTAAACAAAAAGAAAAAGCCATAAGCTGAGAAATCAAATTAAGCACTTGACTCAAAACTGATTACCAAACAGTCCTATAAGGCAACTTTGAGCTTAATTTTAACTAAGCTAATGGATCCTTATGGATTTTTGGCTTATACTACTTAAAAGCCTGTCCTACAAAGTACTTAAAACAGCTTTTGAAAATTAATTTGAAAATCAAACTCACAAAGAAAATGCTTGCTAAAAAAGGTATGCAGACAGACTACTATTTTTTTTGGTTTTTTCAAAATCTAATGAAAAAGACAAAAGTAAAATTTGCAGACTAAAATCAGATGATCAAATAAGCTATTTTACCTAAAATAAGTCCAAATTGATTAATATTGGCCTACAAACTAAATGTGCACTAAGTTTGAAAAACTAATTCCTACTTATACTAGCTGAATTTGCAGCTTAAAAATGGCTATAAGCCTGTTTTGACTGCTGATGCATTTGATTTCAAAACAAAAGACCAAATGATGCAGACATAATGTTTTGGCTCTAACACTATTAATTCAACTAAACAAGAGCAAAATGACTGATAAGAGCAATTAAGAACAATCTAAGCTCAAGAACTTAGTAATCTGAGCTAATTACCACAGATTTAAACAACTACTCACAAATTATATCAAAGCTTGAATTAACCTACAAAAACCTAAGATCCAAACCTTATAACCTTCAAAATGATGTTTCAAAATAAACTAAAGAACCATAAGGCTCTTGGCAGTACTAACTCAAGTTAGTACTGCCTTGACCCAAACACCTCTTTACTCCACTTGAATTTATTTTTAGCTTATAAAGTTAAAAGATAAGGCTCAAATTCTAAATACCAGATGTTAATAAGCTATAATAACAACTAATAAGAAGATCTAAACATAGAATTAAACATGAACAACTATATTAAAGCTAATGCTACTATTTTTAGAGTTTTAAATTATTTTATAACAAAAGCTAATAAAATGAAATTATTGCTAATAGATTACTAAACAAACTACACACTAACTTGATTAAAGGCTTGATTATATCCTAAACAATGTCCTAAGATCTAAACCTTATAACCTTCAAAATGATGTTTCAAATCAAACTAAAGAACCATAAGGCTCTTGGTAGTACTAACTTAAGTTAGTACTGCCTTGACCCAAACACCCCTTTACCAGAACAATAAGCTAACTAACTATGCTCTATTTTTGATTTTTTTTCACTGTTTTATAATAATAACAAGCAAACTAAAATTTAATCTAACTAGTAACTATAACAAGCATTAAACTACTAGAATAAGCAACTTAAAGCCAATCTAAATAGGAATAAGCAAGCAATAAGTAGTATTAAGCTAATTTACAGAATTAAAGCTAGAAAAGGAAAATTAGAACTTATAAGAGCCTTTGCACAAACAAGGCTTATAAACTGCTCTTATGAGCTTATCAACAAGCTCTAGCTTATCATAGATAAGCTAGTGAGGTCCTGGAAACCCTTTCATTTCTGGTTTCCCTTCCAAAATTAAGCTGAGGTAATTTGAGGGTGGAATTGAGTGACAATAAGCTCATTTAAGCTTTAAGAGCTTAATTGAGTATCCTTCTAGCTTATGAGTATAAATGACAGCTTATTGAACTTATTTAAACACAAAAGAGCTTATTTAAACTATAATGCTTATAAGTGAAAACATGAATTGCAAATTAAGCTTAAATGAAAACAAACTTTTATTGATTAAGGAAACTGATTACAAGCTGATAAAAAGAAAATTACATTGATTTAAAAACAATAAGCTAAAAAAAATGACTATTAAGCTAAATTAAGTTACTACTAAAATCCTACACTACTCCTAGATTACTCCTTCTGTGAGTGAGGAGAGCTCCTTTTTATAGGCCAAGAGAGAAGGTTCTAGGCTCTTGCACGCTCCCTTGGATCTTAGCCCTTCATTCCTTCTAATCATTGGATCTTGATTTGTATCCGTTGGATGAAAGAATGTCACACGGATTGCCAGCGTGGCAATCCTAACTCTTTGGAGGCTTGTGCTTCTTTCCCACTTGTTTTAGTGCAAATTTCCCTTTCTTGTGTGTTTCTTTGATGATTACGTGTCCTTCCTTGTGTCAGATTGGCCAATCATTGGCTTTGGGTGACGTTTCCTTTGCTGAGTTGGCACATAGTACTAGCATCTTTGTTGCCAAGTAGGACAAGTGTAGGGGAGTGAGTTTCACCCTTTAATTTTGACACAGGGTAATTTTGGGAACGACGATGAATAGTAAAAACCAATTCCCGCGCCCTTTTTCTTCTTTTTATAACTTTGTTTGACCCGGGTTATAAATGGGGTTGAATTGGGCTTGGAAAGGGTTTTGGGCCACAACTTTTGGTTTGGGCTCGGGATAAGGGTTAAATGATAAAGGGTTTAAAGGTTCATATAACACTTAACGACTGTTAGTCCCTAAGTAATAAAGGACTAACGGTGTTATTCATTTAGGGACTTTTAGTGAAAAAGGTTTAACATTAAGAGGTCATTTGGAATTTTCAAGGTTTTGTCATCTTGTGGGTTGACTAAGCTTGACCATGGTTGACTTTTGTTAACCTTGGTTGACCATAATTGATACCTTCCCGTCTCTTGTGTACTCTTTCCGTTCCCATGTCCGTTTTTGTCCGGTTTTGGCTCTTTTCTTGTAATATTTGCAATATCCGTACCTACACATTCACAAAAGACAAAATACACATATACAAGCATAATTTTGCACATTTTTATCTTTTTAGGGTCATTTTTGGTATAAAATAGATATGTGATTTCTCACATATCAAAATTCCCCAAATTAAGTGATTGCCGTGTCCTCCGCAATGTTATATGCTCTAAAACCAAATACTCCAAAACCTCTCCAAACTAATCCTTTGAAAAGTAGCAAAGTCTTTTGTAGGGAAAGTTAAGAAATCACAAGTTTTAAAACACCCCGTTTTCCTATTTTTCAAATGTTTTTCTATTTTTATGATTTTCATAATTTACAACTTACAACTTATTCATGTGTGACATAATGTATTGCTTTCATTATTCATTGATAACTTTGAGGATCACGGAACAAAAAACACTAAAAGTGTCCAAATGGATAAATTCATCGTCCCCGTCTTTCACTTCTCCAAGCCAAGCTTAAAAACAAGATCATTGTAAAATACAAGTTATGATGCTAACACTACTCATAAAAGCTAATTGTGTATTACTTTTCCTCCCTTATTCCTAGTTTTGTATCTCAAGATTTTATTTAAGTGATATACCCGAAGACTCTTTAAGACTTTATTTCGATACTTATTAATTCCAAAAATAAAGCGTAACAGTTAAAAACGCAATAATTAGTTCCTAGCCCTTTTTCAAAAGATCAAATGTCATCAAAATTAAGTCTACATCGAGGTGACCAAAATTTGGATTTTATTAGGTTACTTAAGCATGCCACCATTTATGTCATATACCCTTAGGCTCTTTAAGACATAAATGGACCAATCTTATTTGCACCATATACCCTAAGGCTCTTTAAGGTACAAACAAGACAAAAATTAAGCAACAATATCCATTCCATATACCCTAAGGCTCTTTAAGGAATGAATAAGGCTATAATTTCACTTATTAAATTCTACTTACCCCATATACCCTAAGGCTCTTTAAGGGATAAGCAAAATATTTATTCATGTGATACATATAGTATGCCAAATTAAGTATTCCTGATGTATACTCATCTTGATCACAAAGGAACTAAAGAAAACTTATAACCCTACGAAGAAATTTTTACTTCTAAACTACTCTACGGGACAAATAACGAAGAATGAAAAAGACTAGACCGAAAACGGAGTTCGTTTGACCCAAAAACGAGTCAACACAAAAACCGTACCCGGACCCGTTCTTTAAAAAGTAAAAAGTTGTAAAAATGACCCTACGAAAATTTTTATATTTTTCCTACAAACTATATGACAAAAGAAAATTTTCTAAAAAAGCAAAATATTTTTTTATATTTTTCCTACAAACTAGATGACAAAAGAAAATTTTCTAAAAAAGCAAAATATTTTTTTGATAATTTTTGTATTTTTTATGAATTTTTAAAAGTTTTAACTAAATTAAATTATAAAAAATAGTAAAAGACTACGAAAAATTCTGAATTTTTTTTTACAAAATACTAGATGCTAAAACAGTCCTAGGAAAAATAAGAAACAAAAATAAGCTAAAGAAATAAGCCCGAAAATAAGCTATTTCAGCTTATAGGCTTATGGAGCCAAAACCCCCTTAAGTACCACAGCCCTTGAGTCTTTAACGAAAAAGACCCAAGGGCGCAGTGGTAGAGTGTGTGAGTAAAAGGGGGATTGTATCGCTTGGTCCCGGGTTCGAGTCTTGCTCACCCGGGCCAAGTGTCTTTCCCCTTTTTTTTATTTTTCGAAAAGTCTAGGGTAGAAAATGTAAGAAACTAAACTAAAGGGTAGGCGGGTAAACTATGGAGAATTTACACTACAATGAAAACGATTAACCTTGAACTATGGAAAAAGTACAAAACAGACCCTACGCTTCTAGCTTATTTTTGGCTTATTGGAAAATGATTTTCAGCAAAAACTTAAAACATGAAAGTTAAAGAACAGCTTATTATTAACAACTTTAATGAAAGCACTTGCTACTTTTGTCCACAGAATAAGCTAAAAATCTAGCTTTTTGCTACTGTTCACAGAAACTAATGATTTAAGAGCTTATTAAGATTTTGGCTTATAACTAGCTAATTTCTACATGAAATTGAAAACTAAAAGATGCTGCTTGATGCTTAAGATGTATACTAAGATTATCTAGAGAGAAATAGGCAAAGTATTAACAAGAATAACAAGTAAAAAGAACTTAAAAAGTGAAAGTTTAAGCTTAAACTGATATAAGCTTTTTCTAATAAGCTAAACAGCTTATTACTTAACCTTTAAAGCTAAGACTTTGGAAATAGGCTATGCTAGTGATATATGACTAACCTAGATAAAAGGTTTTTCAATATTACAACTAAAAATGAGAATTCAAACTGAGATAAGCTAAAAATTTAAAGTACTACTATACTAACTTGACAGACTAAAATAAGCTACACTAAAAAGCTTAGAATGAAATCTAAGAGATGAATTTTGTAAAACTCCTTGACTACTAATTATTTGCTTAATATCAAACCCTAACTTCTAATTATGATTGTTTAAAGGAAACTAGCAAAGTATATAGCAACAACAGCTGAAACTGTTGTTGCTGATGCACTTTGCAAAGAACAATGGTGCAGGCTTAACTCTTTGAGTGAGAACTCCTAAACTCACTGACCAAATGTATCTAAATGTGCACTTAACACAAAGTTATCTCTAAATTGCCATGGATTACTTTTAAAACTATAAACACTTAACTTCTCAAAACTGCCCTGGTGCAAATGCAAAGTTTTAACACTCTAACCTTTGTAATTCTAAACTATAACCTCTAAAAACTGTTTAAAACCTTATAATATAACCTCACTCAGCTAAAGGAAAGAATTTGACAAACTAAGGTTGACTTTAGGAGTCAAAAACAGCTTTAACCAAACACTCCCTTAATCTGACTGTCAAAAACTATTTTGCACTTAAAATCTATTTAATACTAAAACTTATAAAACCTTTTATCTACTTCTACTAAAATTAACCTAATAAAGCTATTTAAGCTATAAATCCTACAGCTTATTAGTAAAAATAAGCTAGTTACTCTACTAGCTTACTACACTAATATGACAGTTTTAAAAGAGAAACTAAAGTTACACAAATTTAACCTAATGAAAACTTAACACAGCTAGAGATTAAGCCTAAACAAAACATGATTAAAGAGAATTAAACAAACATGAATGTTCAAAAGAATAAGCAATTTGAATTAAGCTATGAATGCTAAAGAAAATGACTTTGAACCTGTGAAAGTAGAACTCTGAACCTAGCCACTCTATCTGAGTGATGTCTAACCAATGTAATCCTAATGGGCTACCAACCCTAAACCAAATAGCCATAACTCAATAAGCTGTTCTTTACTATTTACTTCATGATCCTCCAGAGTGGAATAAAAGGACTCAAGTATCATACTTTGATGTAAAGTTGTAGGAAATGAGTAAATGAATCACTAAAACAGAATTTAACTAAATTTGAGCTTATGAACAAGAATAATCTCAAAAGAGCTTAATGGAGATCTTATTGAAGTAAAACACTTAAAATGGAAATCAAAGTACGAAGAAACTGTTTTGTAAAACTGAATGTTATTGCACAAAATGATTACGAACAAGCGAATTACCAAAAGTACAAGTGAAAGAAAGCTGAATTTTAAAAACTAAAAGAAAATGCTTGAAAAATCAGAAAAATACAAACTAAAAAATTAAAACTAACTAACTACTACTAAAACTTCTGTCTTCTATTATCTTTTATAGCCTCGCTTGATGGTGTTTGTTGTGAGAGTAAACGCCCAAAGCAATCTTGACCCATCATCTAATCAATCTGATACCGTTGGATTAGGTTAGGGGGGATTTGTGTTATTGCCAAATGGGATTAAGGGGTTTTAAGTGGAAGGATGGGGGGAGAGTTTGACCATAGAAGGGGTTTTGAGGTGCAAGGTAAAACGGAGGAAGCAAAACCGTGAGTTTGGCTAGTGGGGAGAAAGAAGGGGCGGACAAAGCAGGATATAACAAAAAATAAAGTGACAGGGCAAAAGGTTGTCGGTTTGAGGAGAAAACGAAGGGTAAAGACTGGTATTGGGGGAATACACCTTTTGGCGGGAAAAATTTGGTTTATAAAGGTTGGGGGTGACAGGGTGGAAGTTGGCAAATTAAGTCCCCAAGAGTTATTTGTCTAGTTGCAGTACTCGTCCTTGCGTAATACAAGTTAGGAGAGTTGGCAGTTTTGCCCCCCTCCTTGTTACTTTGAGTAATATGCAAAATCAGCCCTTGTCTTTTCCTTTGTCTCTTTTCTTCTTTAAATATAAGTTTAGGGATTTACAATTTTAGTCCCTAAACTCATATTTCTTGACTTTGGCCTCGGGGTTGACTTGGACTTTGACCAGTTGACTTTTCTATTGACTTTTTGACTTGATTGACTTTTCGGCTTCGATTTGGCTTTGTCTTTCACAGTCTTTTCCATTCCGAGTCCGGTTTTGTCGTTTTGGCTTTGTTTTTCGTCCTTTTCTTAGATATCCGTTCCTGCACAATACAATTAGCAAAACAAGCGTATATTTGGCCTTTTAAGTCCGTTTTTGGTTATTTTAGCTCGTTTTTAAAGGTAAAAGGTATGTGTAATTAAGCACATACCAGGGGGTAAACTTGCTAGACCCCCTTCCATCCGTTGGTTGACCTCGGAAGTCAGACCTCCGCTCTGAACCGTGCCGCTTTGACGGGTCTTATGTCCTCCACGATGTGTGACCTTTCTTTTTGCCAGCTGCGGCGGCTTCTCCCCGTATAGTGGTGATCATCATTTCCTCCATGGTCTTCAGGACATGTTCGTTGAGGCGTTTTGTCAATTTTGGGTTATTAACCCCATGCATGAATCCGGAGATCTGCATGCACTCGGGGGCTCCCTTTATGCGTCCGGTTTCCACCTTGAATCGTTCCATGAACTCCTCGATAGTCTCTCCGTCTCTTTGTTTGGTATTGTGGATTTCGACAGGATCTTTGACGTACTTCTTTTGCTGCATAAAGTATGCTAAGAAGGCTGCTTTGAGATCCTTGTATCCATCTATGCTCTCCGGAAGGAGCTCATCGAACCATACTCTTGCGGCTCCTATTAAGGTAGAATTGAACATATGACACCAGGTAGGCATTGCCCAGCGTTCTACCTGAGCCGCTGCATGGAAATTTTTTACATGATCCTCTGGGTCCCCTGTTCCGTCATAAGTCTTCACGTTGTTAGGCATTGGTGTTCTCCGTGAACTTTTGAAGTTACGGATTCGGGGTGTGAATGGATCCACCTCTTCACATATCCAGGGCACCGCCAAGTCATCCTCATCCGTAGACTTGTATCTTTTTGACCTTGACTTCTAGTGTCCCCCGTCGCTGGTGCCACTCTCCGATACGCGGGATGACGGGGATTCACTTTCCCTCCTTCTTTTCTCATAGCGGGAGCGGTCTCTGTTGCGCGGGCGATATCCATGTTTGGTCTCCGTCCCATAGGAGGAGCAGGTATTATCATATGATTTTTCGACGCCACGGGAGCAGTCTCTGCTCCGAGGACGATCTCTGTTAGAAGAGTCCCGCCTATGAGGGCGGCTTCTACTGTGAGAATGATTTCCGGAGCTTGCTCTGTCCGGTCCGGATTTAGTTGTGCTTGGCGAGTAAGTATCACTGAGTCGGTCGAACGCGCTCTGCCTTCGATGACCTAGTCGGTCAAGCACATGTCGCTCATTGTATCTTAAGCGGTCCCGCACTTTTGGTCTCTCTGATGGATTACGGTACCTTGCGGACAAGGTCCTAGCACTTGAGTTTTGAGAGCCTTCTCTTATTCTTCTTTTCCTTAGACTTTCTTCGAAGTCCAGCCTAGCATGGACTTCTTTTCGCTTGTCACGGCGAATCTTGTCCATAATGACCGGCAGGATATCCTCGTAATGCTCTTCACAGAAGTCCTGGATATTCACCTTGGGTGTGGCATCCGTCTCTCTCGGCGTATTTTCTTTGGTTTTAGGTTTCGTGACAGTAGTCACAATGGGAGTTGTATTAGCTATTGCGCTCATTTTCCTGAGAGTGATTCCTAGTGTTGGGTCCCACGGATGGCGCCAACTTATTGATACAAAAGTTAGGTCGGGTCTTACTTGGTCCGAATAGGCAGCTATTCGGGTATATAGAGCCTTATTCTTGTATCAAGTGAACTTGTTTAGAGAACCCTGCACAAGGAAACAAACACCGTTAACCTTATCGTGGGAGCGGATCCCACGATTAGACTCCGGCGTGAGAATAAGTATAGGATTCTGAGAGAGTAATCGAATGTGTTTAGGGTTTGTAAGATACATGTATTGATGATAATTGCGTTCCTTTTATAGGCTGACTAACCCTTAGGGTTTCCGTAACTTTCGGCCCAAGATACGGCCGATATTATCGGGATTCGGAATTATCCTAACTAATTCAAATATGTAAAGCCTATCTCTTATTTAATTAGGTTATCCTTAAAGATAACTTGTGAAGATACCGCGGCCGTGGACAGTGTGTCCGTATCCGTGACCCGCAGGTCCATGAGGCCGCAACCGCGATTCATGGGCCGGAGGCCCATTAGCAGCTACCAAACCCATAATAGTATACGTGGGCCGAGCCGGTCCATACTATACATCATCATAGTTTTTATTAATTTCAATTGAATGTGTATTATATGCGGTGATCCGAGAATACGTTGATGATTATTAGCATTAATGACATTGATGTCGGTGATTTTAATGTCATGTCACTTAGCTGAAGACCAAAAGATTCCAAGTTAAAGTATAACACGTGATTCGGTGGCGCCAAGTGCACATTCATATGAGTTAATTTAGCTTTTAACACCAACAAATGATGCGACCATTCACCAATAGGTGTAAGAATTCATAAAAAGTTGTGACTTTTCAATTTGTGTTTATATAGACACAATTTGGTCTTTCGTATGAAGAAATTCATATCAACACAAAATCAAACAAATTCTTGATGTTCTCTTTTTTTCTTTTGTTAAGAATTTGAGTGTTCGTCCTTTTCTTATTCTTATACAAATTTTTTATAACTCTAAAAAATCAATAAGGTCGAGATAAATATCAGGAAAATCTAATATTACTACACGATTCAAAATTTATACTAGACATACAATACCGGTTAAATAAATACACTAGTACTTGATCACTGCAAAAGGGTCGCACAATTTTGAATATAAAAACTATGTAGCTTTGGTGTTATCAATTCCGTCTCATTTGTTCTCATTATTGCTCTCTCTGTTCTAAAATTATTGTTCACGGACAAAAAATACACAGTTTAAGTAAATGCATTAATTACTGTTTTTGGTTTTTACGAAAGCTAAACAAAAAACGGTTTTACTCTTTAACAATTGATTAATGTGTACTCTTACTTTGTAAATATAAATTTTTATTAAGGGCAATATTGTAAACTTAAAGACTTTCAACTAGTATTTTTAGTAATGTACAATAATTTTGAAACATACTAAAAGGGAAAGATGGACAATAATATTAGGATGGAGGCAGTGACGGAGCTTGAACTAATTTGTTAGAGGGGCCGAAATGAAATTGTATAATCTTGGAGGGGCCAAATTATATATTTCTTCTTACATGAATACATCTATACGTATACTAACTTAAATATTACATATGAAGATTGAATTTTTTTTTGGGGGGCGGGGGCGGACCACCCCTTCTAGCCCCTAAAAAGATCCGTCCATGGAAGGAGGTAATATTTTACATTGTCGCAAAATCTTGTCAACTTTCTTAATAAAATTGTTTTTATTTATTCGATTTACAATTTTATCAATCTCATTTATTTTTGTAATAAAAGTAATTGCTACATTTAATGTATTTAATACGGTAGAGTTGTCGTTTTTTTAAATAAACGTGTAGATTTATTGAATCTATTATAAAATAATTTTTTATCGGACAATTAAAGTGACATAGAGGAAGTAATTGTGTTAAAATAGATTATACTCCCTCCATTCCAAAATAATTTTTCACCAACAAAGAACACACAGTTTAAGGAAAAACATAATTATTACTGCTTTCTCTCTCTCTTACATTTTACAAAATGACAATCCCTTTGAGGTTGTGTATGGTCGCAACCCTATCACACCCCTTGAGTTAGCACCTATTCTCGAAACTGAACCAACTAACGAGGACGTTGATCAACAATCATCACAACAAACAGTATGCTTCTTGAGCTAATAAACATCTCAAGCATGTTATATATAAAGAAGGCGATCTGGCGTGGATTCATTTACGTAAAGAGAGGTTTATGACTGGTCATTTTGGCAAATTAAAGCCTTGTGTTGATGGTCCTTTTTGCATGCTTAAGAAGGTAAATGACAACGCTTATAAACTTGAGCTTCTTGGTCACTATAATGTTTCTGTTACTTTTAACGTGGTTGACTTGTCACCTTATAAAGGCGAGGGTGACGACTATCCATGCTCGAGGTCGAGTCTTTCTGAAGAAGGGGAGGATGATGCACTTAACGACACCAACGACATCAATTTAACATTGTCCGACTATCTTCAAAAAGTTGATTTCGGTGACGGAATTTAATGTAATTCATATAGTTGATTTCATAATGGTTTAGCGGCTGAAAAATTGCCCTTTTCTATTTTATAAGCTTTATTTTTAAACTTCCGGATTTGTTTCCTTTTTGGTATTTGCTTCTTTTTGTGGTTAGACATATGATCCTGCTTATGGTTTTCATAAACTCAATTTTTTGTTTCATTTGACGGCTAATAAAGAATCCCCATATTAGGCATTTGGTTATTTGATTGTTCTTGATTATTTCATCTATTGTTTAGTTATCGACCCGGTATTAGAAATTGTGGACAATAATATTAGAATGAATGGAGGAAAAGTTTAGCTCAATACAAGTTTGAAAGGCGCAATGTGCATTCGTGATAGTTGCCACCAAATCCAACCCATATAAATGTTCCTGTCGTTTTACGAACTATCAAAATGTTTAGTATATAATCGAAAATAACCAAATTTTGGTTGGTGGTTAACAAGCTCATTCTGGTCTCATTTTCAAGAAATAGTAATAAATAATACTAATCTTTTTTTATTGATTTTTCATGCTTTAGATTTCAATTGGTCATGTTTTATCCAATTAAAGATTTCATGTACCTCATTATATATAGTCGAAATACTTTAATTTGGATGTGGTTATATAATTTAGTTTGATATCCAAATTAAACTAACCACAAAAGGTAACCAAGGGTAAAGACTCGGTCTCTAGGGCGAAAGTACTTTTGATGTCCCAAGTTCAAATCCATGGAAGCAAAGCAATCCTCTTGTAGCAATAAAGGTTCACCCGCGATGACTGCAAGCTATCAAGAAAGTGTTGGGATATGTACATATATCAAATAATATATGTCCGGGAAATTACGTGAGCCTATTGGGGCACACACGTATACACAGATGATACGTTTATTAATGTAATTAATATATTTATCGTATATTAATTATATTAATATGTTTCACGACATATTTAAAACGGTCTTTAATTATAACTAGACGTTATGACTAATTAATGGGTATTAACAAGTGAGAGACTTGTTAGTACGAAAACCAAACCCGTAGGTTGTTGGTTGTGACCGGTCAAACTCAAAGAGTACAAGGGGGAGAGTGTCAATTTATGTAACTTGAGGAGGTGCTCTAGTCTAACTTGGAGAACAAGTTTGAAAACTATATAAACACCCCTTATATTCATAAATCGGATGATATACATGATATCCTAAAAGTCAGTCGACTAATAACCCTTCATCTCTATGATTCTTTTAGGGCCCGTTTGGTTTGTAGATGGGTTTATGATTAGGATTTGAATTTAGTTTAGGATTTGAATTTGGATTTGATGTATAAGAGAGAAAATAATATTTAAAGATATATTTTATATTAAAATATGAATTAAAAATTATTATATTAATATTAAAAGGTATTAAAATAAAAAAATTAATGTGAGAGAAAATTTTATTGCAAATAAAAGGAAAGAGACGGAAAAAAAAAAGAGCAAACAAAAAATGGACCCACTTTTGTCATAAACCCACCCTAACTACCCTCCTTTACCACATCCCCTTATATATGGGGTTACAAATCTAACCCGATTTTTAAAAACACAACCAAACACTTGATTTTAACTTTTTAACCCAAACCCCCAAGAAAACCCAGAAACCAAACCGGCCCCAAGTGTTTTGGTCACCATACCTCACCTTTTA